>VZUI01093590.1:0-14607 GCA_013401135.1 Cettia cetti
CCAGGGCTGGATGCAGGGTTCCAGGTGGGGTCTCAGCAGAGCAGAGGGGCAGAATCCCCTCCCTCCCCTGCTGCCCATGCTGCTTTGGATGCTGCCCAGGACACGTTTGGCTTTCTGGGCTGGGAGTGCCCATGGCTGGGTCATGTCCAGCCTCTCACCCACCAGCACCCCCAAATCCTTCTCCCCAGGGCTGCTCTGCCCCAGCCTGTGTTGGCACCTGGGGTTGCCATGACCCAGGTGCAGTACCTTTCACTTGGTCTTGTTAAACCTCATGAGGTTCCCATGGGCCCAGTTCTTGAATTTGTTCAAGTACCTCTTTACAGCAGTTGGACAAGCTTGTTTGGAGTTTACAATGTTTTCATAATGCCAGATTCACTGTGAATAGTTGGGCTACTCATAGGCTGTGGATTCCTTTCAGACTAATTTTTTGTTTTGTATGTTCATTGTTACTTTGTCATTAAGTGAATTATCTTTTGAGTGATAATAGAAGGGAAAGGGGAAGAATTACATCAACTTCCTGGTTCCTTGGGTTTTTTTCCTGAAGAAAGTGAAAAATTTCATCTGAGAAGAGTCCGGACAAAGGCACTGTTTTCTGGTGGATCAGGGCACATGGCTGGGTAAACTAGAGTTAACCTAATATTCTCCTTTTGACTAACTTGCACCATCATTTTTGTGCACCATCTCCAGGCATAGTGGTTAGGACTTAATTCCATGTTAGTAGGGCCTATCTCTCTTCATACATTTGTACAGTGTGTAATGCAAGAGGGCGATGGTATCTGTCTGTCTGTCTGTACACATTGCCATAATGAGTACCTGGTTGCTTCTTAGAAACTCAGTTGCTATTTGACTAGATGGTGACTGGTAAAGTAGTGTTAGTGTTCAGGTTAGATTGAAATCTTAATCCCTAGTAAAATATTTCAATGCAAGATTAGTCATAGGGACTGCATCTGGGTAATTCTCTACCTCATTCACTTGACTTTTCATTTAAATAGCTTTGGCTATTTTCTTAAGCCCCATCTGTTCTTACTTCCCTTATGTAGGATGAAAGTCCTTTCACTGTTTTTTTTTTCCTTCAAAGATCTGGAAAAGCTAGTGAATTCTGCTTTTCATTGAGGGGAACTGACTGTGGCATCCATGTGCAGGTCCTGATCCATCTAAATGTCTATTTCCTAAGTCAGGGGTAAATTGCAATTAAAATGAAACAAATACCTTTCTGGTTTGAACTTTTAAATGTCAGAGTAATTTTACCTCAGAAACCCTTATACTTAAAAAAGAAAAAGATAATTTTATTTTCTGAAGACCTCTAGGAACTTCTGAGTAGATCTAAAGTGCAGATTTCTTTGGTAAGTTCAATCACTGTGAACATTTTTGCTTTCATTTGGCAGTGTGAAAGAATATGTCACTTAGTCTTTTTCCTTTTTTGCCTCAGGGAGCAATAATGTAATATACTGTGCATCTTGAGGTTATGTCTTGCTTGTCAGAATTTGTTCTAGATCACTAGTTTGCCTGATGCAGGATGGGGTCAAACCACATATAAATGAAAAGTGTCTCAGTTGCCAGCTGAGATAATAAAACTAATATTCAAAAGGAAAGAAATGTGCTAAATCAAGATAAACTCTTAATATTTTTGTAGCTCTTTGAAGTTAATTTCTGAATGAAGACAAACCTTTTTTAAAGCATATTGCATAGAAGAAAAGTTCTCATTTTCATTTGACCTATGGAATAATCTTATCTGTTGTGCCCTCAGCTCTGTGAAATGAGCAGGATGTCTTTTATACTTGTTCTTATTGGTTATCAATGGATAGAAATATAGAAACCAAATTTTTTGGGGGCTAGAAAGGAGGAAAAAGAAGATATTTCTCAAAGAGCACAGTGCTGGAGACATACTTGTGCTTGCTACGCTTTCTCACTGAAAGTGAGAATTGCTGGATAAGTGTGAGGAAGATGTAATCCTCTTTCTGGCTTCCTGATATCCTTGCAAAGATAATCTGATCTGCACTAGTATCTCCACACCTGTGGAAAATTTTGACTTTTAGAGAAATATTTTTGTGTGGACAAGGTTGACAAAGGTTAACAAAACAAAGGTTAAATAGAGTAAATGATTCTCTGATTTCTGACTGAAAACAAGTCTAGCCACTTGAAATGACACCCTGATGTTTTCTTTCAAATATAACAATAAAGGCACAAAGACAAAGGTCCTTTCTGAGGATTTTGTTTTGAGAACTGACAATGGACACATCTTACATGCATTTGTAAAGAGAGGGAAACAGTTTTTGTTGCGTGTAGGTGGGCAATGCAACCTGTGATGAAGGTAATAATACTTTCCTGTGCACCATAGCTGCATTTGTGGAGAAAGAGTGACCACCAAATTTTAATTATAGTTTTTCTATTTCTAGTGATATGCTATATTGTTACTAGTCTTGACATTGAACTATAAAAAATAAGGCTATAAAAGTCACAGTACTTTACACAATTCTTCAAGTTGTTCCTAATGCTACATGATACTCATTATGATTTATCTAGGAGAATATAAATTCAACCCAATGCTCCACAACTTCTTTGGGGACCAGATTCGATAGGAGACAGGGAATATGTAAGAGGTTTGCCTTTCCCAAGAGGGAATTTGGCAGGAAGAGAACTGCAGTGGCTCTGCCTCTTTTCTGTTGGGCTAGTTCTGGCTCACTAATGAATTGTGTGATTACTGACTCCAGTGTATTGTCAGAAATGCAAAATGAGCAAGAAAAAGATGCTTGCTACCTGTTCTGTCTGCCTTACAGAATAGGCAGCCTATTTGCAGGCAGAGACAAAAGGATGTTGATTTTATGAGGGGTAGGTGATCTGAACTTTGTTTCTCTGGACACGTCTGTATGTGATGCTGGCTTACTGCTCAGGTCAATGTGCCCTCCTCCACATGCTGCTGATGTACTGGCATACATACTAATTAGTCTGCACCCAGTGAGTCGCACTGGAGGACACTTCAGGTGAGAGACTCAGTAGCTCGATGCTTTTAGATAGCTAATGAAACAACTTCTGCAGGTGTTAAAACAAATTAATGTGAATTCCAGATGCCTAGCAAACATCAAACAGAAAAGAACAATAACAGAAAAAAACACCTTTTCTGATCTCTGTGATGTGCACGTTTTTCTAAAAGGATATTTCACAAGTCTGGATTCGTACATGTACGTGACTCATTATTGTTATGAAAAAAATGTGGATAAAACCAACTTGACCTCAGTGTTCTGAAATGTCTGACTTAAATGTGAACCAGACTGGGTTTTCTTGCTTATTTTCAAATAGACCATTTGAGATTTCAATGACAGTTTTCTGGTCTTCATTCCTATAAATGTTTTCTTTGAATATTTCGGCAGCTCTTCAGGTTATGTCTTGGTTTAACCACTAATGAACCAAGTAGCATGAACTGTTTGCTCACTTCCCCACCTGCAGGATGGGGGAGAGAATCAGAAGGGTAAAATCTGGAAAACTCATGGGTTGAGATAAGGACAGTTTAACAGGGATAAAAAAAGCAGTGCATTCAAGCAAAGCAAACCAAGGAATTCATCCAGCACTTCCTGAACGTAGGCAGGTGTTCAGCCATCTCCAGGAGACCAGGGTCCCAACACAAGTAAGGATTACTTGGGAGGACAAACTCCAAATACTCCCCACTTCTGCCTTCTTGCCCCTACATGATGTCACATCGTCTGGAATATCCCTTTGCTCAGCTGGGGTCACCTTTCCTGGCTGTGTCCCCTCCCAGCCACCCGTGCAACCCCCAACTTCCTTGCCATTGTGACCGTGCAAAAAGCAGGTAAGTTCTTGCTCAGCAGTAACAAAAATATCTTTCCATTATCAACCCTGTGTTCAGCACAAATCCAAAACAGTGAATACCAGCCACTGTGGAGAAAATTAACTCTACCCCATCTGAAACCAACAGAGAGTTTCTTCTATGAGATGATCTTGCCCAATTTTTTTGGAAAAAACAATCATTAAACTTTTCTAAACAAATTGCCTAGGTATCCTGAGCTCATCTAAGAATCTAGTGTGTAAGGTCATTTTTTTTCCATCTTCCTTGGTATTTTTGTTCTCTAGTGTGCCAGTTCTTCAGCCCAGAAGGCCATAAAACTTTTCAGGATACACTTATCGTTTCAAGTGTTGGAATAGTCTATTATTCAGTGTGTTCTGCCTCTGAAGGTGGTCAATGCTTGTGAAAACATAAAGGCAGGGAGAAATGTAGTGATACTTCCTCAATATATTTTTTCAGTATAGACTTTCTGGCCCTGAAGAAGTAGAATTTGGGCTTTTTGCCTCCACTCAAATTTTCTCCCAATCTATTTGTCCAATTTATTTTTGGATTTTATTATGCCTAAGATATCCACAACATTTTGCAGCAGTTCCTAGAAGAGGAAGGAGACCATACAACTTGTCCTAGACACATGGATTTGCAGCCAGTAATCCCAAACAGAGACAGTACCTCTCTCTGGTCTTTGGCTGGACCTTTAAAATTTCTTTCTGAGTGGGATTAGTCTCTTTCCCACCACGTCCAACACATTTAAGGAGCAGATTGAATCAATGTATTGATTTCAATAAAGATAATTTTTTAGGTTATAAATTCTACCTGTATATGACATAAAAGGAACATAAAAGAAACTGGGCACCAGCCATCTAGGAGATGGATATTGCCAAAATTTCACTTGCCAATCTAGCCTATAAGCTTGAATAAGACATTTTTACCTACAGAATGTAATGTCTCTTCAGACATTTTGCAGATCTTCATAATTTCTCTTATATTACACATTTACCATTAAGACATTTAGCTGTTTTACATGATGACATTTGCCTTCTGAACTCTCTTTTCCTTCTGTTTGCTAAGGGATGATTTTTCTCCTGAACTTATATTAACTATCTAGGTGTGTTATTTAGTAGTGTTTTTTAAAAAAATAAAATAGAGTATTTTTTCTCTACTTTCTTTTTGAGAGCACCTCAAAATACCACTATATTAATATGTAATTTAATTATAAACAAAATTGCATTTGGGACAAAAGGGAACATTTGAACCACTGAAAAATAGAATCAAAGGCAGACTGTTGCTTCTGTTCATAAAAAAAGTAAAAAGCTGGTAGGGAAAAGATAGACGCCAGTAAAATAATGAGCAATTAAAAAATTGCTGTAAAAAGATGTGAATATTCCCTATTCCACACAATGAAGAACCCTAAGTGGATCAAATTAAACTACAAAGTGTCAGGTTCTAAAATTTGGGGGAGTTAATTGTTTATTAGAGGTATTTTACCAGCTACCCAGCAGACTTGTGTCTTTGTATTTTGACTTTGGGAGAGGTTAAGAAACAAATTAAAGGCTATGAATTGACATAGCATCAATTCTGATCACATAAACTTTTTGCATTCAAGAATTGTAAATGACTGAAGCAACAATGAAGTGAGGCATTGCATGCATTTAAATGCAGTAGCCAAACTGTTGATGCAGCCTTAGGTAAGATCCTGAAACCTCTTACATTTATTCAAGATTAGCTTTTACTCCCTTAAATGAAGGAAGTTAAACACTCAATCACATGCTTTTGTGAAATTCTGAGGTCTTGTTGTCCATGGGCACATAACCACTAGTATATAAACTACATAAAAAAGTGGTTCTTTTGAGTTTGGCCTTTGTATGCTTTATCCATTCATTTCACTGCTTGCAGTGAGTTGCAGGTTTTCCATTGACTCCTTTGCTTTTAAACCTTCCACCTGTGAACTTACAGAGTTGCAATCTGCAACTGAAATATGACCATAACCACCTAGAAAATATAAAATGTTTCTTGAGACACAAAATTCTGGAGACACTGTAATGCCTCATCTTTAGGTAGAAGCTAGGCCAGTTTAAATGCAGACACTGTGGGTTTTAACAAAATCCAGTGCCACAAACTACTGCTGCAGAAGCCAGAAATTTCTTGTGGTGCAGGAACTTCTTATATCAGGAAACTATTATTACAGAAATAAAGGATAGTGTGCATGCAAGCTGGTAAATTTTGCTTCCATCTTGCAGGCATGGTGGCCCAGTTCTGTGTTTGCTGCCAGGACTGGCTTTGGGTCAGCTCTCTGTGTGTTGGACAGTCTTCTGTTTTTTTATTTGAGTGGTGTGGAAACAGAAAAAGCAATATGAAAAGCTGCTGCTTTTTCCAATTTATTTTTTTTTTTTTTAGTCTGTGTAAATGCATTAATTTACGAGGATGCAGATCTTGTAATACAGAAAGTAGATGCTATAAATTGTGCACTCAGTTTTGTTTTGTTAAATGTTAGGTCTTTGGAGTATGGCCTGTGTACTCCTGTGTTTTATAAATCTCCCTGTATAGTCTCAGTGATATAGAAATCCATTATTTTTAATGAAAGAGGAAACTGTGAAAAAGAGACATGAGAAGATCTCTGCACCTGGAAGCATTAACTTTAGCAAAGTTCCCATGGCATTAACATTTCTAATATCGAGAGTTCATCCTCATAATGGGTTTTAGCTGATATTCTCTGGTGCTCACTTTCCAAAATGAATAATCTTTGGAGATTGAAAGACAACCACGTTGTTTTCAAGGAGGGATCTAGATATCTCAAAAAACAATTTTACAAACAGAATAGATCTATTGATAGATGGCTATGGATAAGTTTAATTTTCTCTACTGTACGTTTCTTAGTTTTTGCAACTGCAAAGATGCTGGTCTGCATTTTTTAACAATCTTTGAACATTATAATTGTAAGCAAGCAGCTGTATTCTTTAGAACTCTCTATTTAGCTTACGCTTTACTATGCTTAAAAAGCTGCATGTTTATCTAGTCTGCATAAAGGTGCCCTTTTTCTCTCCTTGTCTTCCAAGAAAAAGTGTGTTTACTGGAGAAGATAGGGACAACATCTGCTGCTTCAGCTAGATAAAAAGTGGGAAAGACACACAGGCTGTGGAGTCTGTTTTACTCTTGGGTTGATTACATCTTCTCATAAATCAGAAGTCCTTTAAGGACCTTTAGGAAATGCTGTACAATCTGGCTGTCTCTCTGCCTGAAAAGTAATTCTCTTTTGTTTGGGCAGGTGTAAGGAGAAAGTTGTCAGCATCCATATACCTGAGAGGCATGTGTCTGTCTTGGGGATTGACAATTAACTTTTAGGGACTAAAGCTGTGGTGAAATACAAAAGAACAATACTCTTTGAAGTATGCTGAGAGATCTCTGTAAAATAAACTGATTGTCTTTCGTTAGGTATGTAGGTGTGTTACAGAAGTATATGTAGTAGGTAAAAAAATACTCTGTTGGAAGGCTCTACATTTTGACATCACTCTGTAGACATAATGTCATATGGGAGATGATATTTTTTTAGGCTGCCTTTGATCTCATTGATTCTCTTAGCTGAAATATCCTAATATCTTTTTCAGGCTGCATTTTATTCTCTAAAAACTGTCTTTTCTTGGGTCTATGTATACTGAACTTTTTAGCCTTACAATTTGGAAAGCAGGAAGTTCTCTCTATTGAAAGAATCCCTTATACGATGGTGAATACAGTGCTACTAGTGTATAATTATACATAAATCTAACAGCTTTGATAGCAAAACTTTCACTGATTCTGATTTTAGTAAGATAAAAGCCTTTTCTCCCTTACTGGTCTTTGAACATCAGATGATTTCCAATCCTTTCCGCGAAGAAGTTTTTCCAATCTAAACACCCCTGGTGCAACTTGAGGCTGTTTTCTCTCATCCTGTCACTTGTGAGGAGAAGAGACTGACCCCCACACCACTAAAACTTTCTTTCACATAGTTCTAGAGAGCAGTAAGGTATCCTCTGAGTCTCCTTTTCTCCTTAATAAACACCCCCCAACTCCCTCAACTGGTCCTCATAAGACTTGTGCTCCAGATCCTTTATCAGCTCTGTTGCACTCCTCTGGACGTGTTTCATCGCCTCAGTGTTTTTGTTGTAGTGAAGGGCTCAAAAGACATTCAACGAGGATCTGAGCTTGGATCTTGGGTTCTTAGGGAAAACAAATGTTTATGTCCTCCAGTGGCAGGTCTGCTCTTGCTACATGGATGTACAAACAGTATTTGAGCTGCTATAATGTAGGTAGCATGATGTTTGTTTCCAGGTAAACTTCACATTCTTGTTGCCTTTGCATCTGCTGTTTTAGCATCTTATTGTAAGCAATGTGATTTAGACAGAGAGGAAAACATCCTAATAAAATTTCAGAGGCTTAAGCACTCTCCTCTTTTAGTCATAAATCTCATAAATCCCTGTGAATACCAACTGAAACTGCATTTATTGTCTGTGTACATAATAGCATCCCCATTCCTTATACTGGATTTAATGATGTAGACTTGCAAATCTCTGCCATCCTGGGTCTTGTTTCTCTCGATGTCTGAATTAACAGAGACTGGTAGTGTGGCTAGGAATACTCACAAAGAAACCATGGGCTGGATATTGGAAGCAAGGAGGCTAAGGCACTTTTTCCCTTACAGTTTCTCATGGAAGGGGTATGTATTTCTGTGAGGAAAAGTGCTCTCCAAGGGAGGCATTCAATTCCTATCCCCAGGCTGTTCATCACTACCTCTCCTGGGCTGCAGTCTGCACCACATTTTCACTAGGGCTTTGGTGTTGGGGTATTTAGGTTTTAGGAACTGGAAATACCCATGACACTGTAGGGGAAATAAGACACAAGGATTTGAGAGAGAGTAAAACTGTCTTTGTATACGTAAGTGAAGGATATAATTCTTGGAGCTGGAGGAACAGGTGAGTGGGAAGTGACTGGCTTCTTCAGCAAGATGAGAAGCCATACCAGCATGACTGAAAAAATCATTCAGGAAAAAGATCCCATCTCAAATGTCCTTTATTTTGGCATGTAATTTACCTGTGTGATTGTGACATGAAGTAATTTTCCCATGCCAATAGGTATATGAAAACTTGTTCTCTCAAAAGATAGAGAACTGTAGTGTGCCTTGTACTAAGACACAAGGTAATACCATGAAGAGACTGGGCAAAAGGAAAACACATTCTTTAGGATGGTGGAGAGAACTTGAGAGTTTCCTAACAGTTTTCTTTAGATCACTATATCAGACCAGTAGCAGAGAAATTTCTGGTTTGTCTTTAAAGGGTGTAACTCAGTATAGTGAGTAAATTGACTACTGTATGGATGGGCCTGCTGTGCATGTCATGGATATTTAGGATTTAAAGTGGTAAAAATGGAGCCACAAATGGGTTAAAGAACAAAGAAAACGTGTGAATGGCATACTACCAAATCTCTTAGAGTTTTTATCAGTGAGACTGTGCTTGTGCTTGTGAAGACTTTTTAGCCAATTTTGGAGAGCTGTAATAATGACTATAAGCCAACATCTGCCTGGTAGCTAATGATATGTTTTTGTCTTAATGTTACGAGTTTTTTTATTGCTGTTATCTTGGCAGATAGAAAATAAATCTCCCTGAAGTTTACCTCAAGTTACGTTCTGATGTGTGGCAACATTTGACTGTGTTTAGACTAATATTTTAATACTACTTTAATGCTGAGATCACTGAATCAATGTAGACTTGGGCAATGAAACTATAGACCATGCAGATACCTCAAGGGATATTTAATATTTGACTATATCTAATTACTAATTTTAGTCATTTCTTTAAGGTCTGCCACAAGAGACATGGACTTGATCTTTGCCTTTAGGTGCTTGTTTCTAGAAGGATAAAGGTCAGATGAGTATGAGCCAAGAGATAAAAAGGGTAATGATAACTCAAGGCATTTAATGTATATTTTAGAATGAGTACCACATTGTTATTGTGGTCTTTGAAATACTCTAAATTTTCCTTTGTGCTTAAAAGTAATATGTCACATGAATGAAATCCAAGTTTCTAATGTAATTTTCATGATGAAATATGATTTTCTCTTGCTGGTGTTCATAATAGTCTTTATATATATGTTCGAAAAACAAGTGTGTATGTGCTGGTTGTTCTAGATACCGTTTTCTAGAACAAGATATAATGTGGTAATTGTGTGGAAAACATTGATTGATCATAAAAATAAATATCAAACCACAGCTACTTTTGGTTCAGAATACATAATTGTGGAAGAACTACCTGCAGGGAAAAATTGCTAGCATTGAACAAATTTGTGAAATTCCCAATTGCATCACCAACAGTAGTGACAACTCTTCTCCTTTTGCTGAAAAATTATGTGATTGAGCACTTTCTTCCAATAAAGATGTATGTGTAATTTTGAATGGCATTAAATGTTTTCCTTTTCTGAACCTATAGTTATGAACTAGACTTTTTTAATAAATAGCTTTACTGGGAACCTTAAAAAAGCATGGTACTTGAGAAGTGTAAAACAATTTAGCCCTTTAAGTTCTGTGATAATGTCAGTCATAGAGCATAATTCTGAAAAACACAACTGTTCTACACACAGTCAATAAAATCCAACTTTAAAATTAAAATTATTTAGAGAAACACTTATCTCTGAATGAAGCATAAGGATACAAGCCTGTTCTTTCTCCTCAAAAAGTCTCGTATTAGTGTGGATAATACATTTTTATGATTACTCCTTAACTGTAAAATAACAATAATTATAATTCACAGTGGTTTCCTCATCATGCTGTGACAATAGAAACATTATATGAAGCATCACACCTTCGCAGTCCAGTTGGAGATGTTTTTGGATTTAGTGATGATTACTGCAATACTCAGAAAATGAAGGGGCTAAATTTTGCCCAGCAGGTTTTCCACTGCAAACACAAAGATCCATCTGTGAATCCTAAGTAAGCTCTTGCCATTTTACCATCTTAGGAAGTTAGGCAGCCAAACCACTGGTGTGTCATCAATACCTTTCTAGCTACCATGGGGACATGAATGCCAGCTCTGGAAGATTAAATGAGGATACTGTGCAGAAGAAAAAAATACAGCTTTGTCCTTGTCATTGATAGACAATATTTTCAAGTGTTTTGACAGTTTATTATAAGATAGAGAAGGCTCATCAATCCATCCTTCATGTAGATGCCCAAGAATTAACTACTTGCAGAGAAAGACAGAGATTGTAAGAGTCATTATGTGTGGAATTCTTGGTCAGAACAAATGACCATGTCCAATTTGCTTATTACAAGTGTTTTAATGCTGTAATTTGAAAATATCCCAGGAACATTATTATCTGTTCTATTTTTTCAGTTTACATAGTTTCCTCTGAAAAAAAGGTGATCAAAACAACCAGAGACTTACTTTTTAAATAGCTATATTTTTCAGTGGGGTACTGCTGGAATGGGAAAGGTTATGTGCCTTATGCATTTATACAGCAATGAGATACAGTTTGTCATATAGAGTACCTCATGAGGGTTTCTTTCACCTTTCTCGTCAAACTGTCTAAATTTTGAATGAAAGGGTAAGTAGAATCCTACTTTCTTCTAATCTTGAAATTAAAAAACAAGGAAAGATGTTTTGAAGCATTTGCCTGAAATTTCACATTTTCTGTATCATGACTCTTGAGGCACAGTGTTGACTGGCTTGTCTAAGAGATTTTCTTTTGTCTGTGACCTTCCTTTGAAATTACTAATTCACCATTGAATCTTAAAGCAAAATGTAACTGAAGTTCAATATACAATCAAAGGGAAAACTGAGTCTTTGCTGACTTTGTGTACAACAAAATTTGAAGAGCTATGACTTGAGAACAAAGAAAATATTTGTCAGTCAGGCACAGAATTGTACTGTCCCAGTTTTCTCATACCAGTCCCAAGCCAGTATTGCCAACAGCCTCCCCACTCTTTTTGGTGCACACTCTATTACCAAGCTAAGTTAGGCCCTATTTGTTTTAACACTTCTCTTTCTCACCATGCTCTCTATTCCCTTGCAAAGCATCCCTGTGCTTACTGACCACATTTATGACATTATTGGAGAGCAGAGTCTGATATCCATTCCTGCAAGTGTGGCCATATCAAGGAGAGAGGATGAATCAGCCACTGTACCAAACATGAGAAAAACCCATCCCCAATATCAGAGAGTGTATAAGTAACAGGAGCTGGAAGGCGGTTATAAATATTCCTCCCCCTATCTTTCAGGTAAGATGTGTGACTTTGAAGCCAGGGAGCCTCTGAGCTGGAGATGAACTTAAAACAACAGCTTTCTCATTATTTCCCATCTGGACTATTTTTAAAATAGTCTTCCTTTAAAATTTTCTACTGAGTTCCTTCATATGGGTTTTATCTTCACACTTTTCCAAAGCAGATGTTATAACACATTAGAGTGTGAACTTGAGAAATGCAGCAAAAATTGTGAAGGGGTTTGAGTGTCTGAAATAGCTTTGCTTCAAGAATGAAAGTAAGTTCTGACCACAGCTATTAATGATTTTTCAAGGCAGTGATATTCCCTCTGTGATCGGAAATTCAGTAACCTCCTAGAAACAGCTCTCAAGACTTTGCAGAAAATAACTGTAGAATCCTGAGGTTTCTGGAAAGAATTATTACCAAAAGCATCTCTAGGACTCTCTTGGTAGCCACTGGAATAGAACTTCTGCTGGTATTTGTGAACTTACGCTCCTTGAAATGTATGCATCTAACGACACAACAGTGTGCTGGGATCGTGACAATACATAAGTAGGAGTAAGTTGCCTTTATGGATTTGCAGTGAAGTAGCTGATCAGGCCAGCATGTGTTTGGTTTGAATGATTTAGAATGCAGAGCTATCTCAGAGATCTCTTTGCAATGCAAGATCCTGAAAGTATGAAAAGAAATATACTTGACTGCTGAAAATAACTTCAAATATGTATCTGCTTCATGTGAACTGAATATAACAGTTTTGGGTTTTGTTTGGTTTTTTTCCCTGAAAAGGACTTCAGGAGAACTCCAAAAAGTGTCAGATTTTTAAGTAGAGAACAAATTACAGGCAACTACAAGAAGGAAAGGCCCCGAGAAAGGGCAAAGAAAGACATTGGCTGATGTAACACAGGTCCAAAACAGCAGAGGAAGGAAGAATATGGTCCTGTACATTGCAGTTGTGAGACTATGCTTGCAGAAAGGAATATTGGCTTATTTGTATGACATATGCAACATCACAAGCAACATCACCATTCAAGAAGATACTGCACAGTATGGAACTTAACTTGCATAAAGATAACTCAGTCTTTTGAATTGCTAGGATCGTGTTTCTGCAGTGCCTTTATGAAGCTACAGTTTCTTCTTCCTACTGCTGTTGCTGAAGAAAATCTTGTGCTGACCAGAGTTTCCTGGTCTTGATGAATGGAACTCCAGCTTGCTTCCTGTTAACTAGAAAGGGGATATCAGCATCGCTATCTCCTGTGAGACATTTTTCTGTGGATGACTAATTTGATCACTCTTGTTTTCATTTTTGATCTGCCAAATGCCCCCAAAAGTTAACAGTACTTAAGTACTCTCCTAATACCATTTTCCTATATACAAGTCTTGCAATTGCTGGAGTTTTGTTTGGGCACAGGGATTGTTCATATATGAAAAAGAAGGGAAGCAGTCACCAGGGAAGCCTTCCATTAAGAACTGCTTCTCTTCACTAACACAAGGAACCTTAAACAAATTAATGGATTTTCCCCCTCAGTAGGCCATGAGCAGAATTACTTCAGACAATTTGTCTAGGAAAATGGGCAGAAAGATGTGTAGGGGTTTTTTAGGTGTAGGTTTGCTGTTTCTATATAGAGAAAACCAGAATGGAGTATGTTTTCTGAGGTCCTGTGGTAGTTCTTGATTCCATTCAATATTTGGAACTAGGGAGGTTTGCACTTTTTTCCCTCTTCCTAGATCTCTACTAGTAAAGCTATAGACAGCATCCTGGTTTCAGTCCTTCCCCTTGCATGCAACAATCAATATGAGAAAACTGCAGCTGTAGTCTATACAGTCTCTATTGAGAACTGTTAAAGGTTACGATTATAAAATGCAATTTTACATAACCGCTAAACAAATAATGACAATGGAAATCCTGCCTTCTGCCACAGAAGAGCAAAATCTCTGATAAACCTGAAAAAGTTTAATGAATATAGTTAGGCAAATTGGTTGCTTCAAGTGTTCACAGACGGTTGTTAAATAGTTTGATTGTTTTGACATTATTATTTATGACATAAGTGCACTTCAAATGATTTGAAAGAAATCCATCAAAAAAATGAAGACTTGTTTATTCCTTGATGTTTTGCCACATGAACAGGCATGCAATTTACAAAAATTCCTCCAGGTGGCTCTTGGAGCAGGTTGGACCAATTTGCTGTTGAGAGTTGTCTCTGTTTAGGGTAAATTTGGGAGGAAACCTCTGAAGGGGGTTCCTCTGGAAAGCAAACCCAAACAGCCCCTCCCCCCAGCCAGTCCAGGAAAAACTTCCTCAGAGAAAAGTGGAAAAAACTATTAAACTATTTATTTAACAAACAAAATACTTACAAGCACAAAGAATGGATACTATGAAAATATAAAATGAACAGTGAAACAATAAAACCTCTCACCGCTCCGAAGAGAGATGTCAAACTGAGAAAAGTTCGTGCCGTGGGTGCAGCTCAGCTCACTCAGTCTCTTGTCAGTCCCAGTCCCTCCGGGGGTCCGGGCCCGGTGGGCCGCAGCTGCGAGCCTTCGGTGCTCCTCTGGGTTTGTCAGTCCAGAGTAGATTTAAACAGTCCCA
>VZUI01093594.1:0-16156 GCA_013401135.1 Cettia cetti
AAGCTGTCCCTGGGAAGGGACAGGGAGGGAAGGGCAGGTGAGGCCGGGAGGAGGGAGGAAGCTGTCCCTGGGAAGGGACAGGGAGGGAAGGGCAGGTGAGGCCGGGAGGAGGGAGGAAGCTGTCCCTGGGAAGGGACAGGGAGGGAAGGGCAGGTGAGGCCGGGAGGAGGGAGGAAGCTGTCCCTGGGAAGGGCAGGTGAGGCCGTGAGGAGGGCGGAGAGCGGCACAGCGCGCTCCGAGATGCTGCAGTGCGGGGCGCGGGCGGTGATGCTAATCCTTCCTGATGGGCTGGCCGGGCCGCTCCGGGTGGGAATGGCTGACTCCCCCATCTCGGGTTATGTGTGAAGCTGTCTGAAAACAGCCGTGGAGAAGAAAAGAAACACTGAGAGTTGTGTTCCCCCTCCAGTTAGGTTTCAAGCACCAATCTTCCAACAGTTACATGAAGCATTTTGAGGGACAGCCGTGTTGCTGCTGGGTTTCCTCCAGCTCTGTGTCAGCCCAGCCAGCAGCCAGGGTCAGCATTCTCCTGCAGTTCTGTGTACATGTGCGAGGAGGAGGCTACAGTAGTAAGGAGATCTGTACAGTAACCCTGCAGGGACCCCCCTTCCCAGGCCAGCACAGAAGAGAAGTGCAGTGGGTTGGCTGGATGCAGCTGAACGTGTTACAAGCGTGCTGCTACCTCTAACCAACAATCCCCAGTATAGCAGGAGGTCATCTTTGCACGTATACAACAATCCCCAGTAGAACAGGTCATCTTTGCACAGCTTACAGTTGTTTGCAGCATAATTTAGGAGTGTGCACAGGCTTCAGGAGTTGGGTTGCTGCAGTGAACATAGCACCACATTAATTCTCTTTAATGCTGGAAGGCCTTTCTTGTCTTCAACAAGGAAACAGAACAATGAAGCAGCAAAATCCTGCCCCTTGCCCTTATTTTTTCCTTTTTTTTTTTTTTTTTTTTTAACTTGGGAAAAGATGTCACAGAAATTTTCAGACCACTGGAGGTAGTTTTTGACTGTCAGCTTTATAATACCAACAGATTGCATTATATACTACTTTTGAATAAAAATTAAGACAGAGCACTAGCTATGTTCTAGGCAATGGTATTTTTAAAGTAACTTTTAAAAACCCCCAAGTTTGGTTCAACTTAGATCTTGTTTTCATTTATTGTTGCTATGGAGGGACCTGAAAACATTTTTATTATTATTATTGTAAAGAATGCAATAAAATACTGTGAAAAGATCCATGCTATTTAGCTTCCCTAAGAATTTTAGGGTGCAGGCTTACTGTAGTTTACTTGCATGTGCTGTACCAGTCGGTTCTGGCAAGTTTGTATTGCTCTTGCCAGCAGGGTTTGAAAGGGAGTAAATCCACTTTACAGAGATGAAGTTGAAGGAAATGCCCTTCAAACCTCCATGCAATCAAGCCAGAATTGTTTTCATGGTTCAAATTGAGTTGCTCTTAACCCTGCAATATGTGGGAGCTGTGCAAAAAATGCCTGTTATGACAATCAAAAAATAAGAAACTTGAAAAGCAATTTGCAGTTGGACTTTCAAATTAACCCAGAAAGTTTGAGATACTATCTGAAAAACTTTTTGAAGGTTTTCCTAAATAAAGCTGGGTTGCGGTTTTTTGGGGAGGGATTTTTAGTGGACTTTTTGTTTTGTTTTACTTTCTTCTTTTAAAGAAAAAAAAAAAGTTGACATTGTTAAAAGCAAAACCATTAGGAAGTGGGTCAGTTCTTTGGATAGCATCACTCATGTGATGTCCCAAGTGCATTCAAGAGGTATTTTTTTCTCATAGACTTTCTGGAAAAGAAATGCAGAAGTCACTGAAGGAGATAAAGCTTTTTTGGGTTTTTTTTTGTTTTGTTTTGGTTTTTTTTTTTTTTTTTCAAAGAAAGAAGAGAAATTAGGAGGATGATTCACAAAAGAGCCTGAATATAGATTTTTAAGGCCATAATAAATATAAAACTGCAGGATTCATTGACCAGGACACAAGGACATGGTTCCCTCTCATTTTATAAACATGTTATCTGTAATGCCAGAATGATTATCAGCTGAAAGTCAATGTTCTTTCCTTGACCACAGATTGGATTAATGGTTGTTCTGGAATGATCAGTGCTTTGCATTCTGGCACATACTGAGAACAGCAGAATTTCCTAACATTTAAATAAAATTGAGCTGCAGAAATGCAATACTCGGAACAGACAGGTTAGATGGATGTTTGCTACAGCTTTTGTTGTTCTGTCCATCTGCTTGAAAATAATCAGCTACATTAAATTTACAGCAGACATCTCTACTCTCATTCCGTGCTGACTTGCTGGCAATGTGGAAATAATTTATAGAAGTATAGGTAGCATCTTCTGTAATAAAATTATTGCTCATCTACTACTACCTTAGGGAAAATCATGAAAATTGAGGGCTTAGAAATAAACTAAATTAAGTAAATAAAATTCTAGATATGAGTTGTATAGGATACATACAGGTTTATTTATACTGCAGAAGAGACTCAGATTTAATCCTCATTGTTTTAAGCAGTAAGTGAAAATATGTCAACACTTGAAATCAGAAATTCTCTGTACCGGGCTATATTATTTTACCTCATTAACAAAAAACAACCAAACACAAACCCAAAAAAGCAAGCCACTATGCTAAGATTGTGGCATACAAATGAAGAGAGAGATAGGGACTGGAAATAGGGGATTATCTTTCTGAAAGATTTTTAAATGTTTTAGTTAGTTTTTCCAAAAAAAAACCCAAATCCCTTACTTCTGAAACCCATGAAGTGAGTGCAGATGCCCTGTCTCTTAAACAGTTTTAAATAACTATATTAATAATATAAATGAGTGACTCTGAAACAAAAAGAGGACAAAAAGCCAAACATTTATTTCCTCTTTCTTTCATCACTTTCCTGGAAGGCATTACATCAGCTTTTCTTCCTCACTCTCTCACTTCAATACCTCTGCTGGCAGAAGGCAGCCTGAGCTTGCAGTGTCTGGGAGGAGGGTGGCCACAGCAGAGGCACTGGTGCTCCATGTGTGACCCGGCTACCCGCGCTGCCAGCGGATGTGTGACGCATTCCAGGGATGTGTGTCCCTGTGCCCCCGGTGCCAGGGAGCAGCAGGGTGCTGGTCCATGGGATCAGTCCCTCTGCCCTCCTGGGGCTGCTGGGCATCTGCACCGGGCACAGCGGGAGTGGCAGCTTCCTCTGGAGAGCCTCCCGGTACAGCTTGTGGGGCCCCCTGCAGAAATATCGTTAGTTCTGTAAAATCAATCAGGAGTCAGGGGAGAACTGTTTAGAGAGAATGTGGTGCTTTTCTGAGAGAAGGAAGAACCTAAGGAGAGTTAAAAGTGATTGTGAAGGCAAAGTAAAATGGGAAGCAGCTTGATAGTACATGGGGGATTGTTTATTTCAACGTGCTAATTCAAACTGATATTTAAATATCTTGGAATTGTTGAAGGGGTTAAAAAATCATAATGGACAGAGCAGCCAAGCCTGTACAATTGCGTGAAAACCCAGTTACACCAACTAGAAGCTGCTCTCAAATGCCAAGCCTGCAAGCAGCCTAATTTGAAATGCTGGTTGGAAGCCATGGGGCTGCAGTTTACATGCCGACTGTCCGGGGGTCGGTGATTTTTTTCTTGTTCTGTGCTGTGATAGCACCTAATAAATGGATTATTTTCTTAGCAATCTTTAAGTTCAGTTATTGGGATGCTGGAGGCGGACGGTTCTTGGAGGAAATCTGTCAGCCCCAGAATTTGTTTCCCTGTTGGTTTGTCAGAGCTATTCTTTTGACCTTCAAGGTGCAGAACAGGGTTCATCTATTCACTCAAGCTTTTGCCTGAGGAGAGGAGACTGAGGGAAATCAAGCCTGTTCTTGGATCACAGTCTATTTGGCTTGACGTTGTCAGTAAGTGTTATATATCACTGTAAATGTTTACTTAGCCTGTTGGTGAAGCACACTTTATAAGATGAAGGATATATAAAAGCAGCGTGGATATGTGTAAAGAGAGAGACAGTTAAATGGCACTAGGGAAGAACAAAGAAGGGAAAGAAATTAAATGCATTGGAGTAGATTACAGTGAAATATATCTGCACTGAGATGGACATTGGCAATTATTTTCTATGATTTTTGGAGACTAAAATGCGTCTACTAAAATGGAAGACTCTAGGTTTTCTACATTATGTTCTACATCTGGATGAAAATATGTATTTTGATTTAAAATATAACACTGAGAGTTGCATGGTATGAGTGATATTTACAGAAGATTGATCTGCTAACCCTTGATATGTAGACTGCTTAAAAGGAAAAGCTGAGCATGGAAATGAGGAAAGCCCTAGAGCCAAGAGGCAGCAAGTCTGTTTATTCCAGGCTGTTCATGGGATGTCCATGCTGCTCAGCAGAGCTTCTGAAACCTTTGCATGGCAAGGCTGACCCCAGCTTCCCCACACAAAGTGCTCCCTCTGCATTCCCTTTGCGACTATTGAGAGCCCAAGATTTCTTGGTTAAGAAGCTGTTGTCAACATTATGTCAGATAAGAAGTCTGCCTCATGGGCATTTACTTGCATGAATGGATATTCACATTTTAAAAGTTTTAAGTAAGTAGCTTTTACACATGTGGTAGGTGGCCATGTTTATAATTCTCAAATTATCTTCAAATTTCAAGCTGTCTGGAATGTCTTGCCTGAAAAGCTTGTGCCAACAGAAGTTGGAGCTTAAATTAAAATCAATTTTGTCTGGTAAAAGTAGTAATTAATTTTCATTTAGATGGGAATTTTCTTTTAATTGTGATTTTTGCTCTGTTTCTGCTTGGAAATGAAATATTAAAAGGTTAGATCAAAATAACCAAAAATTTCCTGAGGAAAAAAAGAATTTAAAATACTCCCATTTTTGGGCAGGAGAAGGAGTTGCATTTTCTGGTGAACTTTTCCTACAAATGTTTGCTAATTCAAAATGAGGTATTGTGGAATTAAAGAAGGAAAATAAGTCTTTCCCTGCTTTTAGAGAAGACATTGAAAAAGTAACATCTTATTCTGTGGCCTTTTCCCTGATCCACGTGCAGCAAAGGCAGGATAGAGGCAGAGCTGTGCTTCACCCCCAGCAGAAGCTCTCAGAACTCCCCCAGTGGCACAAAGCCGCACTGAGCCCGGGGGACAATGCCCAGTGCCATCCTCACAGCTGCCTGTGCCCACTCTTGGGCTGTCCTGGAAAAGCCTTTCTGCATCACTGTGGCACAGGAGGAACCTCGCTCTGCTGCCGTGCAGCCACAGCAGTGGCATCTTGTGATCACAGCCAGCATGAAGTGATGCAAATGCTCCTTTCCATTTACTGTCCCTCAGTGTAAAAATAGAGCAGGGCTGGATCAGCCTGCTGGCTAGACCTGCTGAGTGTGGATGAGAGGGAATGAGAGAGATTTTGTGAGTTTGGGTTTGGTTTTTTAATAATAATTGGTAAAAATGATAGAAATCAGCTTATGTATCAAATTTCTGAGAAATTATTTTTATTAATAACTCTGATCAATATAAACTTTGTACCCATCCCCCATCCCACATGCTTGGTGCAAAACCTCATCTCTGAACATGCCTTCAAATGTTCTGAAAGTGCAGATCTGAGCATCCTGGTTATTGCCAACATATAATATTGCTTAAAAAATAATAATTTGCCATGAAATACTGTAGGCAATGTGTTAGGAAAGGAATTAGAAAATACAGTGAGTAAGAAATAGATTAGCCTGGGCTATTATAACCAACCTAAATTTTTTAAATGGCTGTCCAGTTTATCTTTCCTGCAGCTGCATCAGGCCTTGTAATGGGATTAGGCTTTTCCATAAATTTTTTTTTTTTTCAGAGCCATATATTTCTGTCAGGGAAGAGTATGTCAGTTATCTCTCCCAAAGAGATGATGCACTTTAATATAAAAGCAAAGAGGGGGCACCTATAAGGACTGAGACCAAGTGTGAACTCATTTCAGCATGGTGGGAAGTGGTGCACAGTGTCTGCCTTGCACAACAGGATGGTCCTCATTTTGTTTAGACACAAACACTGTGACTGGAATAACTTTATGGCTTAGTGTTGGCCTGGATGAATGCTACAGAAATCCCATTTCCTCCCTAAAAGAGGAGAAGGAATTCACTGTTAAAAAAATTCTATGCTTTGTCAGCTCTGACCTGAATAAGGACATGAACTGACCACAAGTGCCCAGTAAACTGCAAGTGTTAAAATGTTCCCAGAAGGGTGGAATTCCTGTAGTTCAGCTTTTCAGTGATCTCAGCTGTAAAATGACTGCCACACTCTATTTGTAGATTTTCCCAGTAAATGGAGCATCCTGATTGTAGAGCATCTTGACACAGCTGGCACCCAGAGTCAGGGGATCAGTTGCTAATAAATAACTGCTAACACTGGTAATGAAAAAGCAGAAAGAGGGGTGAACTGTGTGAGTAAGCAACAGTTGCTGATGCCATTGATGGTATCTCCAGAGAGGCCTGCTCTATCTAGCATATGGAATTTAACTGGGATACAGTCAGTTTGGTCTAGTAAGTTATTTATTTCTTTGAGAACGTCAACTCAATGCACCTGTGATAGCTGTCCATGCTGAGGTTTGCATCCTGGATGCATGGAAAGCACACAGGACTCTGTGGACACTCAACATGTTCCTTTAGTGGATGCAGAGGCCTTTCCTGTGCTTCCAAACGGATCTGCCTGGTCACATACAGAGCACTGAGAACAGTGCTGTCATTGCTCTTAGTGATTTATTTTGCTCCTGATTTAAGCAGGATTATGAATTGAGGTTAAATTGTACATCTCTTTAATCCCTGTTGTGGGTAGTTTCAGGACAGATATGCATGTGTCAGGAATTCTTAGCGGAGTCTGTGTTTAACATGGATGAGAGCAGAGAGGGCTGCGCTGCACAACCTGCTCCAAAGACAAATTGAGAAGTGTTGAGTGGGCTTGTTCCCTGGCATGACCTGGGTAATCCACTCTGTAGGTGTGGCACAGTTTTTCCTGCAAACCCAGCCTGTCTTTGGGAGGTTGTCCTAAAGTATAATTAGCAAAACCATTTTGCTGTGTTGCACCATTTCTCAGCATTTCTGCCCAAAATTTAAGCAGAATTTGAAGCAAATGCCTACTAATTAAAAAAAAAAGGGGGTTAATACATATCTTAAAATGGTTTAAATATATGTTAATATGTAATATATGGAATACATATGCGTATGGATGCATCCACAGACTCAAATGTGTGTATTTGTCCCTGCTGTTACGGCGACTCCAGTTCCAGGTGTGACATCTGTCGAGGGTCACAGTCTGGCTGTGGCTGCTGGGATGACTCCAGGTTACTGACTGGCACAAGTCAGAGTGGGAGTAGGACAGGTGCTTTTATGCGGCAGGGTAGCACGAGGGCCATAACAAACAAGGCTACAATATAATTACCTATGACTCTTACTCCTCTGTGTTATGTGTTGAAACCAGGCATGGAATGTGCTTTGAAATTTCTTTTGTGTTTGTTGAATACAGCAATATGCAGGGCCTTATGCATTAAGCATGACAATCTGGTTTTCAAATAGATGCTGTCCTGAATTTCTAAGTCCCAATTATCCTTCTTCCCCATTCATATGTGTAGAAAACACTGCTGTAGACTAAGGTACAGCCCCTGATTTATGGGTTATATTTTTTCTTTTTTTTTTTTTTTTTTCCCATGTTATGTGGCTGATTCTTGTGTAAAATAGTTGCATTGAGTAAAAATTATGCTGAGTATGCCCCAGGTCACCTAGACTCTGCTAAGACATCAAACTAAATTTCCATGAAGAGCACTTCCATTGGATTGGGTTGCTCCAGTAGAAAAAGGACTGATAATGTAGGTTTCCAGTCTCCTGGGAGCTCATTTTATGACCTGTCTTTCTACAAGCTAAGAGGTGTTTGTCTTGTGTCTGTATGATTATAAATGAAAAAGCATACTCTGTGCTCTGCTCCAGCCATATAAACAGAAACACAGACACAAGTCTTTATTGAGCTACAGTGAGCTGTTCAGCACAAAATTGAACTTCAGCCAACTCCACCTCTCAACACTGTATTAAAAACAGCTCAGATCCGGTTTTACATTTCCCTATTAGACTTGTGTTGGGAGTACACAGGCTAAAAGCAAATGGAAGAAAAAAACCTCACCTTGAGGTACAGGCTTTCAGTTAACCAATAAAAAAGAAGGAGTCAACTAGGCAGGGAAAAGACATCCACCAGAGTCTCCTGCTGGAAAAAGGTTAAAAAATGGGAGTAAGAGAATTTGAGTGCTCAGTGTGAATTGGAAGCAAATAAAGTATTGTGGATTGCAGGACAGGGAAAATACAATAATGAAAACTGAAATCCTTCAAGAGGATCCTTCAAGAGTCTCTAAAGAGCTGCTGCTGCAGGAGAGCTACAGGGGCTGTGAATAAAAGTGGAATAAGTCACATGCATTGCTTGAGCTGTGCCCATTTGCTGCCAAACCTGTCCCTCCTCTTGTGTTCCCTGAACCAGGCAAGTGCTCCAGCAGGGGAGAGCTTTTTGATTGACAACCTCTGTCAATAAACTGTTCAGCAGACAGGACTCAGGGACATGGCTGACTCCTCCATCAGGCTCTCTCCAACTGTTTCATAAATTATAGTGTGTTCTGGGAATTTCTGGTGGCCTGGACCACAAAGAATGCATTGGCTTGTAAAAAAGATAACCTGGGTTGGATGAAACAGGGCTCATGACCCAAGCTTTGATCTAGAATGGCTTTGCTAGTAGGAGCAAGGTAAGAGGAAGGATGGAAACAACATTTTTAATGCTTTTTCTTGTTTGGGTTGTTTGGGATTTTTAATTTTTTTATTTCCAAGAAATAGATAAAAGTATTAGTTACAAAGAGTGGTGACTTTTTAGTTTTTTAGGCCAGTAAAAACAGAAGATATTAGTACAAATGCAAGAAAGCTCATTCTTGGGAGAGATGTGACATAAATTTTAGGCTTAAGTGCAAGATGTTAAAAAACAGGCAGCTAAATTTTTGCATTCTAATTACTGTCCTTACTTTCAAAACAAGTCAGCATCAGTGATCAGCAGTTTTTAAAACTAAACTATCCGAATAATCAAATTTGAGTCTAGCGTTAGGTTGCCATATAAAATCAACAAAGAAAGCCTGTTCTGGAGACTCAGTTACATGTCTGGCTTCTTGAGGGCAATTATCCTAAACAATTTTCCAAGGTATCTGAAATTACACTGCCATAATTTACAGGAATTTGAACACATTTCAGAAACTCTCAGGTATCATCCAAATGGAATTAATTTCTTACTGGATGAGGGGCTCTGTAAACAAAGTTGTTAAAGCCCAGGACTTTCAAAGGTCCTTTTAGGGAAGCATGACATGCCAGAACTTCAAAAGCTGCTCAGGTTAGAGGTTGTATAAGAAAAGAGAATTATTTTCCTGCATTTGTTTCTCTATTTCTATTTAGAATATACTTAGCATCAATAATTAACAAAGGTTAACACAGGATTACTCCTCTTACTGTTATTGAGAATAGTCCACATTGCATTTGAAAATTTGATTTGGTTTGAGTATTGTCAGGGTTCTACACAGGGCTACAGCATAGCTTTGTTCCCTCAAATGTCATTAAAGAGGACTTGTTGAGACTGTAATATTTATTAAACAGTTTAAATCCTTCAATTTCATAAACAAATGCTCTGGCATCCTTTTTCATTTGGGTGTAGAAGCTGCTTGTATGCAATTGTTAATTGAAATCACTTAGCTTAGTGACCCCCAGGCAGCCTTGATGCACTGCATCCCTGATTTCTGAATGTGAGACCAGAAGTAAAAAGCAAGAGAAGATAATTGTTTTATTTCTAGTCTTTGTTTTAATTTGTAATTTTGAACTTAAGTTCAAAAAAGTGTTTCCAAAGTTGCTTGACAACAGTGCTATTGCTTTTTAAATTGCCTAATGTGAGAAATATTTGCCAAATGCTGTAGTAACAAAAGAAATATTGGAACTTACTGATTAATAAAAGCCTTCTGTAATTTAGCTTTATCTACCATGCTGACTTTCAGTCACCCAAGGAAAATGTCCTTGGACATGGCCCCCCTTGCAATCCTAGATCATTTCAACACAGCTATTTATCTGCATTTCAGATCTATTTATGAACAAATAAATGCTTTAACAACCAAAAACATAAAAGCCTCCTCATATGAGCAATATGCACAAGTTCCATGCATCTTCTGCATGACTTGAACTGCCTAATTGTACAGTTAGTTCTAAAAATGGATACTTACACAAGGGAACACTAGCCTGCAGCCATGGTTGAAAGTGCATATTTCTGTGAAACATTCAAATGTGAACCTCAGTTTCCAGAGTTAAAATGAACATTTACATGTTTGATAAGATCTGGAATTTCTGTATGTCTTGCAGCAGACCTAGATGTCATATGGGTCACTGGAAAGTACACAGATTATAGCAATAAAATTAATATAATTCAGCAGCAAGAACAACACAACATAGACTGTCATTAAAAATCATCTCCCTGTATTCAGGTTTTAGTTACAAATGAGAAATGTTTAAAATGTTGAGATCTTTAATTTGTACAAGTCTTTGTAAAGGAAAGCCCTTATAAAAATTTCCTTCTTCTAAAACCAGCAGTAATTGTCTTTAAAAAAATATTCTGGTCTGGATGGAAAAGAATGATCCACTTAATCTGAAATCTGCAACCAAGATGAACAGGAAATTACTGTAATGATCACTTATGCTTACCCATCACTTTGGATTCACATAAAATAATAAATTTTACAAAGACAGGAAAAGGTTTTAACATGGATGGATTAACCAAAATCCAGAAAAGCTAATAACCAAAATTTTCAATGTTTTGGGCAGCTGTAACTGTTGGTGAAATAATTTCAATTCCCATTCTAATAGTTTTCCTAACAAATTTTCAGTAATTTACCTGTTCTGTGGGATTGAGGAAAGCAGGTCTGTTACATAAGACGTTTTGGAGGGAGTCTTCCTAGGGGGTGTGAGAGGTTTTATTTTACTTATTTATGTTCAAAGTATTGGGAGCAAAACTTTTTAAGGGATCATGTTTAAAGAAACAATTCTTTATTATGGGCTTGGGTAATAACACAATTTGGAATCTGTTGTGAGCATATCTTCAGCTTTGTTTGCTAGTACTTAAATCTGTGATCAGAACTTGTTACTTAGCAGAGAGGTCCAAAATCCTCACTAGCTGGAAAATACATTCCTGAGCAAGATTAGATGTCCTAGTGCTCTTGCTGGCAGCATGCAGAAGGTTTGGGGACCTGTGGCAAACACCAACATTAACAAAGAGCATGCCTAGAAAAACCTGCCTGTGGGCATAGGGTCAAATGTTTAGGGCTGAATGATCATGGACCTTCAGACACTCAAACCTCTGTGCCAGAGAATGTTGGAATTTCTTTCAAAATTTGTAAATTATAAATATCATTTTCCTGACTCGATAAGTATTACATCTTCCATGGGAAATCCATAGTAATCCTCATTTTAATGCTTATGTAGGAACTGATCTTGGAACTAAATATTGGTGGTTGTCCTGATTATGAAATGATTAGTTGAGATATATATGAGTATAATAAAATCCCACCTAATACTCATAAATCTGTAATTGATTATGAGTTCAGTCATAAGGGAAAAATATAAATATTGATTATACTTGGGCAGTAGTTGGCAAGATTTTACTTTTCTATCCTGAAACTCAAAACCTCAAATCTAGGAAAGAAAACCTTATACTGACTTAAAAAGAAGCATATGGGGTAGGAGGGAAGTATTTAAATCCAGAAGAAGGATAATTCAGCAAATGAAACTGAAAAAAGTAGGACTAATAGAAGGTTTATAAGGGAGAGAAAAAACTAGAAAAAGTCTATCATCATTAGAGAATGGTAATATATTAAAATTAAAGGACAAATCAATTATATACAATTACTAGATGAACAGGTACTGGGAGGAATAGGTGTTTTCAATAAATATTTCAATTCTGTAACTAGGAAAGCAGTAGATAATATATTAATGGGCTAGATGAAATATTTTCCATTTTTTATGTTATTCAGGAGAATTTTTAAATATCACCTGAGTCAACAGTCAACAGAAATTTTCCCCCAAGTATTTTAGGAGATGTGTCTCATAGAGTTTTTTGACTTCTAGTATTCATTTTCAACAAATCTTGGAAAACTGAGAGTGTTTCAGAAGCCTAGGGGAGAATTTGTTTATAATGTTAAATGGGGTAATTATAAGTGTTTATAATTATAATTATAAGTAATTATAAGTGTTGTTCACCTGACTTCAGGCATAGGAAAAATGATGGAATGGCCTTTAAAACTCTAATACAGATTGAAACAATGATACTGTAAATAATGCTGCAAATAATGCTTAACAGAGGATGAGGGAAATAGGTTTTTGTCACATCATTTTATTTGTAAGACTGTATTAAAAATAGTGCTAATAGTGCTTTATAAAACTTAGAATGGTGCAAAAGTTTGAGAAATCAAGTTGCCAATGCACGTATTGAATATATAAAAACAAGTGACAAAACAGAAATCTAACCAGGGACTTGTCACAATGTTTTTCTCCAGCATGAGCCACTGAACATCTGAACTTCACAGTCCCACTTCCTATTTCATCCAACTCCATATGAGGTATCATGGTTAAAAGGATGTCAATACATTCAGAATCTGAAAGAAGATTAGGATGTTGTTAAATTTGAAAGGACAAGTTACTCAGTATCAGATGGAAATTAATGAGGATTCTCATCAGTGATGAGTCTCTTTACGTGCCCTCTGGAGTGAGGTCTCCATGAGCATTTAGAGGATTTTTCAAAATACATCAACCAGTGCTAGTACACCCAACTGGCCAGCAAATACCTCAGTCATCCTTCTTACCTCCCACAGCCTTCACCGGTAAAGAAACTAATTCTCAACTCTGTAAAGGTCTTGCAAATATCACCTCCATCAGTTTTACTTGGCAGCCCTTAGAACAACTTTGTATGCCCTGCTGCAATATTTTTTAAAAAAAGAAAAAGATGATTATGCTGCTCAGGAGCTGACACCTGATTTTTCATTTCAGGGATCAAGGCAGAACAGCCTTTAAATCCTACTTAAACTGGATAATTTCTGAGAGAGATGTTGTATAAAAAAATAAACCTGTAACTTTCCATGGCAAGCATGGTAAAGATGATCATGCACCCTGTGGAGGGTACTTCTTACATTTTCCTGGACTGATTTATAAAAGGCTGAAACACGTTACAAAGTGTTTAGATCATAGAGATAAAATTATGTTAAGTAGGAGTTGAACTACTTTCTTGCCTTCTTGCCCCTAACTGATGGAGTGCAGTTTCGAAGACCACAGATTCTATAACATCTTTCAGTATTAGCTATGACATCTAAAAGCTCTTTGAGCAAAAATTTGAACTTGAATACACTACGCTATAAAAAAACACCACATAAAAATGGCTTCATGCATAGTAAGCCTTGGAAAACTTCACATATATTTTTGTCCCTTCTGTTCCATCTGGGATGTGCTATTTTAGATTGGGTTTAGTTTATAGTATTGTTACAGTTTCCCTAGTTATGAAAACATAGATACAATAGCGTAGTTCTATGCTTCATATACTGCAGTTTTTGTTAGGAGTTTGTTTATTGGCTATGGAAAGTGTAGAAATTAATTCAAGATGGAGAAATGTACAGTAAAAGACCCATTATGTCTTGTTACACAAAGACATTGTAGTCTTAAATCTTAAAAAAAATGCATTCTGACTGAAGTAAGAGTTTTCCTCTTTGTATTTGAAGAGCACAACACAACCAAACAACTCTTGAGGCATTGGCTTTCATTTGGAGAAAGAACCATGATTCCCTTATACATAACTGAGATAATTTTTATATTGTCAAGATGGAGTTTTTCAAATATAAACAGGCTGCTTTCTTAGCACCTGTTTGCCTCAAAATGCTTGTCTCACCTAATAGCTTAGAAATTCCAAGGACAGCAGGACTCATTTTCCAGCTGACTTCCGTTTCTGAACTGAACTCTCTGATCCTTTTTTGAAATATTTAATATATAGTTTCTGTCCATCCATGCATAATGATAGCATTTTGACATGTCTTATATAAAATGCGCTTGTAACAAACCCTGGATTCACAGTAATGTTTATGAGCACCACAGATTCTCTGTGGAACAATTGCCAATGAAACAAGTGTCTAGAGGCCACCCAACTATTCCTGTTCAGGTTTTCCTGGCCTCACTGTATAGTTCAGCTTAAGAATTGTGCTTTGGTGCAAGGGGCTTTTTCAGCCTAGAGTGAGCTCTATTTTTTCTTTGGATGAACAAATATGAAATTAGTGACTAAAGCTTGGTGTCTCTGGCTTAGCAACCAGAATAGGTAAACACAGCCTATGCTGAAGCTCCAACTGCCTCATTTCTGACACACTGGAAGTTGAACCTGTGTGGTTGAAGCCTCAATCTCGCAGTAACACTCAGTGTTATGGTGCTAGACTCTGCATGCAGCTCTGAGTATCACTGAGGCTGCAGTACAGCTTGTGCTACCCTTCTGTAGCCGCCAGTCATGTGCTTGTGAGGGCACAGGAACAAAGCATTGCCTTCTAACACTGCAGCTTACATGCAGGCTTAACCTACTTGGAGTCAGCCAGAAAATGTCCCTTGCATTTAACTGGACCAGGGTTTTATCTCTTGCATGCTTTTAATTTTTTTGGACACAAGATTTGTAAGTACTTAGTAGCCATTTTGTCTGGCCTGTAACACATCAAGGCTCTTTCATTATCCACTCTAGGTATGTCTGCAGGTTGTGTGTCTTTCTCAGGTAGTTGCAGGTAATGGTGGAGCCCACTTTCATGTCCCCATTTGAAATTGTAAACTTATGTTGTTCTTCTCTCTAAATTTTTAAAACTCCTCAAGAAGGATTTGGTGTAAAATAGAGGATTAGACAAAAATAATGTACTTAGTCTCAAAGCAGAAAAATGCAATTTATGCCCCTGCACTAGTTAGCTTATCAAATTAAAGATGCTGAATATATGTGACATATGAGATCTTGTTGCTGTAACACATTTAAAAGATTATGTTGAAATGGAACAAGATACTTAAAAAATCAGGTTAAACAAGATTTTCAAATGTACATTTAGGGCATATGAGTCTATCTAACAAATAAATCTCATTTATCTAACTACATTCCATCTACCATTAATTTTTTTCTATAAAGTTTGAAACAATTTCCATATTTGACTATATTCTTTTTAGTATTTATGTTCCTGGGCAAATTTTGTGCTGTCTAGTACTGCTCAGAAAGCTATTACAGGCTGCAGGATTTTGTAGGATTGTGCAGTCCAAATTTGGCTTGCTATAAGCCAGATTCATCAGTTTAATACTGATGTACGACAAGTCATTTATGACAAAGTTCTGTTTTTCCTAGAGGCAGCAAGTATGATTTTTCCTGCTGTTTTTTTTCTCCTCAGAGGTCAGTTATGTACTACAGTGTGATGTGTAAAATAACCTCAAGTATTTGCACATAAATGCTAATGCCCAAAGACATTACATATTCTAAACTGCTCTCACTAATAATCGAGTTTAAGATATGATATGGATTTCCATTGTAAAAAACCCCTTAAAGCTGAAACTTTACTGCGCATTTTGCATTGCAGACTGAACAGTTGTTATACCTCAAGGAAATTCAGAAGTATGAGTTATCTGAATTTTGTACTTTTCTGTCAGGAGCTTATCATTGTGGTCTGAACTGGCATTCTTGGTTATTCTATGTCTGCTCTTGCACTGCCCTGTAGTTAGAGCTGCTCTATTCGATGACAGGAATTAAGTACTTAAATACTGAGTGCTGAATGTGCCTGCTTTTTGGACAGCATGTGACAATTTTGCATGGGCAAGATAAATCTTACTCTGCAAAGGTTCATAATTGTATGGTCAGGTTGGCTGTTGTCTTGGTTTGAAAGACAGGTATCTGCTAAGGAGGGGCAGGACCTCCTTAGGAAATGTGGAATCCAAATCCCCTCCCTCCGAATTATTATAATTTAAGAAATTAAAGGGGCTTTCAGGCAGAGTTATGGGATAGGGATAACAGTTCTTTACTAGTATTTCTAACAATGCAAACAAACAATAACAATTATAGCTACGATACCACG
>VZUI01093602.1:0-14353 GCA_013401135.1 Cettia cetti
TTGCTGTAATTGTCATTGTTTGTTTGCATTGTTATAAATATTAGTAAAGAACTGTTATCCCTATCCCCATAACTCTGCCTGAAAGCCCCTTAATTTCCTAAATTATAATAATTTGGAGGGAGGGGACTTGAATTCCACATTTCCTAAGGAGGTCCTGCCCCCTCCTTAGCAGATACCTGTATTTTAGACCAAGACACCTACTACATGGAACAGCACAACTGGCTCTTTATAGGGCATAGCCTATATTAGATAGAACACCTGCTGGCAAAATAGCTGGTAAGTACAAAATAGGATTAAAGAAATTGTTTGTGAGTTTGGTTTTTTTAATTTAGAGGTGTTTCTGTCATACTTTAACAGGCAAAAATGCGATGAAAATGTTACAAGCAATGATTTCAATGTTTTTCTGTGAAAGTACATATTCAAGGCTTAGCAAAGATGAATCAACTCTATAACAAAGATAAATGACATTTAATTAATTAAATATCACCTTTATTTGTTCAGCTGCCCAGCTGATCACTTCCCAGCTTCATCACCCCATTGTTTTTAATACAGATTGTATAAAGAAAGATTTCTAAAATGTTCTGAGAAACTGGCACAGACAGAGAAGTTTCCAGTATCTTGACAAAACTAAGCCTTTGATCAGCTACCTCATTTTTATAATGTGCATGTTTGGATAAATACCATAAGCTAATAGCAGTGGTCTTCCTATTTCCCTCTCTGCATAGAGGTATATATACATATATACTACGGTCTTACAAATCAGTTGCAATAAAACTCCTCTGAAGTAGCTTCTCTAAATAGGGCACAGCACATACATTTTTATAAATAAATGCACATGTAATCATGCATATTTTTAACACAAAATCAACCCCCTGAGAAAATTAAAAACCTCATTCACCTCACTAGAAGAAGGAAAGTGAATAACCATGAGTAAGTTAACTTTAATATAGACAATCATGATTGTAATAGAAAAGACTGTGACCATGTATTCTGGAAAGAGCTGATATATCTCTTTCTGAGGAACTGCAGTTGTGTACATATGCACTGTAGGGAAGCAGCCTAGGAGGAGTCACTGCCAAAACTCCATTTGACTTCAGAGGCTTTGGAACAAGCTACTGTCTGAGAGAGTCAACACAAGGGCATGTAGTAGAAAGACCAAGCATCACTTCCCCTCAAACGCTTCCAGTATTTTTTCATGGTCCTTTCATTTGAAGGAAAAAATACAAAATATATGGGAACTTCCAATAGGCTCAGGTGACTAAGAAAAGATATTGATTGAATTGAAGAAAACTCTCCACAATCAGGTCCTTAATAAATACTATTTGTAGCAGGAGAAGTGTTAATTTTAGAAAGGCTATTGTTAATCCAATTTCTTTTTTAAAGCCCATAGTTTTTATGTTTCACATTCGAAAATTACTTTTTCACTTGGGGAGTTTAGGGAAGGAAAAATATAACAGTTACAGGCTATAATGAAGTGATTTTCTAGAGTTCAAACTGGCATATTGCTTAAAATTTTATTATTTGTCTGTTGGAACTGATGAGCTTATATTTATTTATTTACCCTCTTTTACACTAAATTCTCAAGCCTTAACTAGCCTTAGAGCTTAGCCCTTCCTTAATTAACTACTAGGTACTCCACCTCAACTCTCCCAAGAAGGGAAGTAGACACTTATTAACAAAAGGTTAGGAAGGTGGAGTTCCATTTACATTTGATCTGTGTGAACTTTTGTAGGTGTATTGCAGTGAGAAAATTTAGACAGAATTCAATGTTTTTAGGTTACCTTTGAAGCCAAAGAGTATTGTAGAATCATTTTTAATCATAATAGGTATTTCTGGAAGTGCCATGCATCAATTAATAAAGCAGCTAACTTTGAGCTCTCATTAAAATGATTGATTTTGTTTTACACAATGGACTTTAAGAAGTAAATTTATCTTTAAATGGAAAAAAAATAAGTGATTTTTAAACATTAGTTAAAAGGAGAAAAGCAAACAGACAGGTCTTTTTCTTATGGCCCTTCATTCATTGTTTTTAACATTGCTGGATTAAAATGGTACCCGATTTTTTTCTGTCCCATAGCACCATCCTAGTAATTTCTGTGAAAATTGTAAAGTATCCTTTGTCAGAATCTCTTTAGCAATCTACCTTGGCAAAGCTGTGCTGCTAGGAAGATTTAAGATTGCCATTGGCCAATTATTAAGTCTTAACAGACTGTTTCATTAGTAACTTCTGAGTGTTCAGATAGACACTACCCCACCAAAATGTGTGGACTGGAAGCATGTCCCATTTTTTTCCCCCTCACTATATCATCCATAGCTATAGCTATAGCTATATATATTTTAGTAAGAAATACTCTCAGAAATTATGTCTTGTGTATGCTGTTAGGTTGAATAGAGCTACTGCATTAACCTAGTTTTATACTTTGCTTTACCACCCAGTCTTTCTCAATTTTTCTAATTATTTTCCTTGTTTGTTGTTATTCGCCCAAATAAATGATCTATTCTGATCACACAGTAAATCCCCTAGAGCTTCTGGTTTGGTTTGTTCTTGAGGGATTTTTTTTCCTGTTTTTGGCAATTACAGCAATGTCCATGGATATGGTCTATTCTCAAATTCAGAGCCACACTGTCTTTGGACAGTACCTATTCACAAGTTAATTATAAGTTGCACACATTATATTTTTTGGCTAACAGTCAGACTCCAATAAGAATTCTGAAATTAAAGACAGGCAAATATAGGTTTGGAGAGGATGTTTACGACACTGACAATTCTTATTTAAGATAAGAATTAGAAGTTAGGCTTCAGGGAAGTGAATCAAACTATTTTAGGGGTTTGTTTGAGATTTTTTTTTTTAGACAGACTAAACTTTTTAGACCTTGAAACACGATTGTATTCTAATTGGTGGTTCCCTGGCAACAGTCAATATCCAAAATCCCTTAACACTGCTGAAACAGTACATCTGCAATGGAAGGAGTGTGCTCTTCTTCCAGTGCAGGTAGTGTATTGTAGGCACTTACTGCCTCAATTTTGCTGTTTCCCTCATTGTGTGACATTAGATTTTGTAAGAGTCTCTCTCCTGAATATGATAAAATCCCCATGTATGGAGATATAAAATTGGATTTTTCAAATACATCTGTTTGTAGTTACCATCTTCTCTACATGTTTAGCCTCACCATTGCATAAACCTTTGGAGTAAGGCCCTGGCATGTTTTAGAAGAAGGCTGGTGAGTCTGCACTGCTTACAGCAATGACAAAGCTCTATCCAAAGTATTACAGCATCAGACAAATGCATTGGTAAGGAGCAAAAGAGAGGAAGCACACTTTCATTTGGCCTGTTTTCCTAGACTTATGTGGGTTAAAGGTCTTGTATTTTCAAAATGCACTTAAGACTATTCTGGATCTATTTGAGAGCATATTGGTCTGTACCATAAATTGCAGCATAGGACTTACAGAGAGATAGCACAGAAAACATAAAAATGTTTTACCTCAGAGAGGAGGAACAATCTTGCCATGACAGCAAAAGTTAAATGTAGGCTAAAGAACCATTTCAGGTGACAGAATGCGGTATTAAATTATGAAAGATGGCACAGGAGAATAACGTCAGTCATCTGGTTGGTGGAAGCACAGCTAGAACGGAATGCAGCACAGCCCTCATTGCATAGCCAAAAAACAATGTGAGGAGGTGGTTCACAGCAACTCAGCTGGGTAATGCAGCAGTCATACTGCTGGCAGAAATCAGCTGTGTTTGTGCTTGAAACAAGGTCAGGTCAGCAAAGGCTTAAAGATGACAATCAGTGACCCCGAGTATTTGTATATCTCTAACTCTCACAGTGCACAAACTCGTTATGAAAATGATATGTTCTCTAAGTCTTTTCAGTCCACTTGAAAACTCTAATCAGCAACATCAGCTCTGTTACTGTCAACACAAGCAGTTATAGAAAGGAAAAAAGTCTTTACAAGAAGAATTGCATTAAATATATGCTCAAATCAACAAAATGTAGTCTTGCTATTATATTCATGTTTTATTGACTTGGTCTTATTAAATGGAGACATTGAGCTCTCTTATACAAGGACAATTCTCTTAGGTAAAGGCTGCCAGTTGAAACTTTATTTCAGAAAAATTCCTAATAACATCCTTAAGTTCATTTTTGCTTGTGACTGTGTGTAAATCTGCAAAACTAAGTGTATTTCTTAATACTGAATTTATAAAACAAAATCCAAAAATTATTAGGGATGTCTAAAAATTATTTTTAAAGATACGCCAAAAAAATGAAACTTAGCCTTCCCAGAAAATAAATTCAGCATTAAAATTTACTGCAAAGAGAAAACCAAAGAACCATGGGTTCCTATAAGAACCACTGTCTCCTATAACTAAAACACCTCCATAAAGATAATTAAGATATATTAGCAACAAATATTTTAATAACTGCATTCATATTCTTTGACTAAAAACTAAAAGTCTACAGTTTATGCCTAAATCATCTTGGAAATTGTTGTATAATTTCACTCAAAGATAAGCTTCTGATTGTATGGATATGCTAAAAAGACTTTAAAATTTTGGGATATATTTTCAGTGCTATATTTTTGCTTTTTCTATTTCTATCCTTATTCAGACTGTAAGGGCTTATCCTTAAGAATCTCTGCTTATATATAAGGTACAATCTTAGTAAAACATCAGGAAAAGTAAAATAGGAGAAGGAAACCTGTGAAATTACAATCTCTCTTTTTTCCTGTATGAACACATTAAACAGGAACCTACTGAATGTATCCAGTGAATTGGTACTTAAGGTTCTCATTCTTCTCAATGATCATCAACCTGTAAACGGACCACTTCTTTTTAATGGTTTTTTTAATGTTTGGGGTCTTAAGAAGTATCTTTCATGTCAGTGAATATAGGATCATCCAGTATGTGTACATCTAAAAACAACTCTGCAGAAACATAAAAACTTGTACTGAATGGGAGGTTAGTCCAGAGGAGCACTTTACTTTGTATCTCTCGATAGAATTTGCTCCTGGGATTCATGTATTTTTCATGAATAGGTAGTTTCACGAATGATACATTAAATAAGTCTATTCATTTTTTAGCATGTATTCCTTTTCTCTTTCAGCTATACCAGGAAAGCAATTTGATGATGTTTTAAACATTATTTGCTGTGTTTTAAATGTTATTTGGCCTTCAGAGCATGAGAAAAAACTGGAAATGATGGGATTCTCAAGAAGAGCTTTGTGACATAGCTCAGCTTTGTTTTCATGTTTTTTCCGTGTTCTCCATGGACATGAGATATGCAGAACTGCCAGCAGAAGTATTTTCTTCTTTTATTTATAGAGGTATATCTGAATTATCCACGTAAAGCACCTCAGAACAAAAGGACAATTAAACAGTAATTATAGGATACCCTGGCAGTTGAAATAAAATATTTAGGTTTGAATTTTTGAGTTATCAATATATCAGAGAAAACTGGGCAGGGATACTGTGACAACTGCAAAATTAAATTAAATAACACATACTATATTTTTTTGTCCTTGATATCCTTAAATATTGTCTCATAAAAACATTGACTTTATATACCACAAAAGAGGTCTCAATTTTAGCTCATTTTTTTAAACATTATGCACTATATGCCTGGGTATCATCCTATGTTCTACACACACAGAGGCAGCATTTTTTGAAATTGGTAGATGAGACTTAGTTGTATTTCATAATTGCTAAAAAAATGTGGGCATGAAAACTGAGAATTACTTGCCTTTTCCAAAGTTTTATATCAAAAAAGTGAAAGGGATCCCTCTGCTTTCTATGCCAATCCAGCTTTCATCCTTTCCCTTCAAGGTGTCTCAGGGTGTATTCACTTAAAGAACTAGCTCAAAACCCTTGCAGGGGTACTTGGTGACACTGTTGCTGTGCCTAAAGATAACTAGTATAAACTCCATGTGTCATTGAACCTACAGACTTGGAAACTGAGGGGTGTTTTATATTAGCTAGTGGAAATGTCACCTCCTTTTTGAAGAACAATTATGTCAAACTAACATCCTAAAATTAGTAAATTTCTTTCCAGTTTTACTAGATAAACTTTTTTTTTCTCCATTATGCCGCCTATAATCTATACACATTTACATTTTTAGCAGATTAATGAGCATTAAAAAAATCTCTTTTAAATTCCAGGGAGGGGAAATACATAGCTATGGAAGTTGGCAGCTTGTTCTACTTGTATTTGCTCACACTTTTACTGCAGTAGGAACAGTGGATTTTTGCTGTTCACTTATGGGCTGGTTCCACAATCTTTCTTTCAGTCAGCCCTGAACAGTAACATGGTGGATGTTAGGCCTAAACTAGTTATACATGAATGTCTCATCAACTAATGGGTGCTTCCACACTGTGCTGATGAACCAGGGACAAATTTTTGATTCGTGGCTAAACAATCGTGGCAGAAAAGAGCATTTTGCCTCTACGTTTGTCACATGAAGAGATGACAACATAGATCATGAGATGGAATTGTGAACGAGTAGAGTAGCAGGACATGATCTTCAAAATCCTGCAAGAGAAGCCATGTAGCATACCTCTCAAAATTGTTTCGTGCTGTAAGATACTTGTCACCTCCCATCCTAGGTGATCTGCAGCTTGCAGATGAAATTTATTCAGCTGGCTTCCCCTGCCTAAAGATTCCATCCACCACTACTCCCCTGGCTGTCCCCTTCCACTCTCCTACCCCAAGTCCTAAAGGGGTTAAGAAATAATGAGAAGTAGGTGAATTGCTTCTGGTCGCTGCTTACTCTAGGGTCATTTCAGCTTATCTCTTGTCATACTGAACTTACTGATCATGCATTATACAGCAGAGGTGCACAACAAAATCCTTTTCCAGTCCCCAGGAAATTTATACTTGGCTGTCAGATACCACCATCACAGAAATCCATCTATTCCCTTATTCTCTTCAGTGTGTCTAGAAAAACAGCAGCTAAGAACAGGTCGCTTGATTTTTTTCCTCTGTGCAACTACCTGCCAAACTGCACTCTTGTTATGAGGAGCAAATAATCAGGAGACATCAGTGTACATGTACAATAAACCCCATACTTTAGGGATGAGGAAGAAGAAGGCTGGAGTCTATGTGCTTCCTGCTAATGAAAAGAACTATGTGGAGTACCTAATGAGAAGAGTTGAGCAATGCTAATAGGCTGTACCACAAATAGCATTTCTGCAGGCAGTTAAAAAAGATGAAGCAAACAGTAACTAATAAAACAAATACCAGATGATAAATGTAGGTTTTGCTTGCCAAAACTAAGACCACAATGATCTTGTAGGTAAAGACAGGATTCAGCTCTCTCCTTCTTAGCTGCACTGGTTTTGGCTGGGATAGAGTAAATTTTCTTCACAGTGACAGGTATTGGGCTCTGTTCTGGATTTTCACTGAACAGAGGGTTGACAGTATGTTTTTGCTATTGTTGAGCAGGACTTGCACAGACTCAAGGCCTTACCTACTTTTCATACTCCACGCTGGTGAGGGGACTGAGGGTGCATGGGAGTTTGGAAGGGGTCAGAGCCAGGACAGATGACCCAAACTGAAGGGATATTCCAGAACGTATGGTATCACGCTCAGTACATAAAGTGGGGGAAGAAGGAGCAAGAGGGGACATTTGCAGTGATGGCATTTGTCTTGTCAAGTTACTGTCATGTGGGATGGGCCCTGCTCTTCTGCGGATGGCTGAACACCTGCCTGCCCATGGGAAGCACTAAATTAATTTGTTGTTTTGCTTTGCGTGTGTGCATGGTTTTTGCTTTTTCTATTAAACTGTTTTTATTTCAACCCACGGGTTTTCTAGCTTTTATTACTCTTCTGATTCTCTTTGATCCCACTGGTGGGGGAGTGAGTGAGCAGCTGCATGGGGCATGGTGTCTGACTGGGTTTTAACCATGACAATAATGAATGATCAAAACATTCTAAAGTTTCCCAGCTCTAAAAGTTTATTATACCATGAAACATTAATGAGATAGATATTAGAAAAATCATTAAAATGTCTTCTTTTATGCCTGTTAATAACATAAATAATAAAACTAAAAGATCGCTTGACAATACATTGAAAATGGTCAAAATCACAACTGTTATGTGTCAGATGAACGGAAAAATACCGTGTTCTTTTTCTGATTTTCATTGTATCTTTCTCATTTTGCTTCATTACACAATATAAAATATAGCACAACATATCTATCCTCAGATTCTGAACTAAGGAAAAATATTTATTTTAATAACAGAATTGTGTTTTACTATGTTAACATAAGGATGGATTGCATTTTCTTAAGCCTAAGCTTGTAAACATTCACTTGCATTTTTAACTGCTGCTGTTAAAATAAGACTATGAATCACTGCATCATCATGCTTTTAGCTTGTGAATGATGCAAGAAAATTGAAAATTTAAGGTATGTTGTGTCCCAAGTAGTTATGCATCTATCTCCACAATCTCATTTTAAAATATTTATATCGTAGAGTAAGGAAAACAAATTATGTGCATCCCACACATAAAGAGCAGAAGACTACCTCAGTATTTTTAAATTTAAGATTTCTTTAGTTGGTCAATTTACTATAACAATGATCTTGGACAGCATGGAAATACGTCTCTGCAGGGAAAGAAAAAAGCCAGATGAGGTCAGGAAAGCTATTTTCTGGTGAGTCTCATCTTTATTTCATCTTTTATCCATCCCCTTTAGTAAAGCTGATGCATCATGTTCCAGTCCTTTTCTAAAATGGCATTAAAAAGCTTTTATACAAGTTTGAAACTGTAAGCATTTATTTTTATATAACTGATATGTTACTAAAAAATGTTCTGTTCAGTTTTGCTCCTTATTCTTTTTATGCCATGGAAACAACACAAATGCATATGGATTTCATACCACAGTAATCGTGCTCAGAACTTGTGTAGTTTAAAGTCTGTGACATGGAATCAAACTTAAGTGCTCCTACTTCCTGATTAAATGTGAATCTATTTGCAGCATTATCAATATCACAATATCTAAATCATTAATAATGATTGTATGATTAATGGCAATAGATTTTTCTTTAGAATTGGTTTTAAAACTATGTAGGTAATTATAAGGTTACCAACTCATGAACAAAGGGGGAAAAGGGGAAAAGGGGAAAAAACTCAGAAGGGTAAACAAGCTTATAAAATGCAAGCTTGGGAAATTCTTACCTGGCTCTAGAGATTTCTTTCTGCTTTCTTTAATGTCTTCCTAAGCAAGATCAAGCAGTATACCTGAAGCAAGCTGAAATGGCTGAAGTATGGTACCTCTTCAGGAGAAAAGGACCTGATCTCATATTCTTACATTTTTCAGTGTCAGATTGGTCAAGACACAGTCTTCCAGGTTAGACTATATCCATGACATACACTTTTATGGTAAAAGAGATCCATGCGCTGGAGAAAAGAAGTTCCAATATAACTTTGTCTGATTACTATCCCTTAAAAAAGATGGTCTTTTGAGCTTTGGAGAAGCTACTTGTAGTGGATTTTTTTTCTTTGATTTATACCCTTCCTTCTCTCCATCTTCCATCTGTTTGCAAAAGCCAGAAAATGTTGTAAGTATCGTCCTTCATCTTTGTATATTGTCCAAGTTTAGAAAGCAGTCTGAATCTTAACAGGTTTAGCTTACAACTATGTAAGATGCCTCACTGCTGGATTGTTTTACCAGATCTTTAATGAACTTAGGTAAACTTTTGACTATTTGGAGCTAAGCATTCCCTGTGTTTGATGGAAAATTTTGCATTTTTTAAGAGAAACATTTTTATAATTTGTTTTAAAAAGAAGAAAAAAACAAATCCAAACCTCCAAACCCACTGCTGTTCATTTATATCTTGCCTCTCTTTCAGTGAAAAAGTGAAACATTGCCAAGGGAACCAACCTCTTGATGAACCATCTCTCTGACTATAATTAAGCAAGTTGGGTAAATTATAAGCATCTGAAAGATCAATCTTCACCTATCACCAGACCAACTTAAAGAACTTGGCAATCAAATTCTCCAAATGAGCCACTTATAGTCTATACTTGGGGTTGCGCTGGTCAAGGGTATGTATCAGTATTAAGGGAAGAAAAGAGGCCTCATTGAAGAATTCAATGTGTTTTATCTGGTATCCAGGCTGCATGAGTGACAAAGTAGAGAAATGAAAGACAGACCTGAGAGGGATGAGATAGTGGTGGAAAAAAAAGTGAAATTAGAACTGAAAGTTGGTAGCAAAGAAGGGAGATGGTGTCATGAGTGATTCTGGCAGAGTGACCTGGATGTAAGATGTACACAGAGGAGAGGAATGAAATAAGATACAGGAACCAGGTAACTAAGAAAAGGACATATTGAAAAAAAAAAAAAGAGAAAGAAAGTATTGATGAACATAAATGTTTATTATTATTTTCTCACACAGTTGGGATTTACTCAACATTCATGAGTCCTGGACTCTTTTTAAAAAGGAAACCTCCCTGAAACCTCTGTCTTGCTTGTCTGAGGATTTTGCTGTACTTTTGCAGATCTTAAGTAGACAACCATAATAGGTGCTAAAGGGATGTCACCAACATCACATTATCATCAGTAAACTCCAGCTGAGAAAGATCTGTGATGAAGATCTCCAAATTTCCAACCTTGGCAATGTGATATCACTTCTCATGCTCTTTTAAAATTTTAAATTTTAAAAAATAATATCCCTCTGTCTGGGGTGAGGTTATGATGCTTGTATCCCCAGCTGTCTGTTCTGTTTATGCTGGATATTAAGTTCTGCACCTTTATGAGTGGTTCAGAGAGCGGAGGTGGCGAGAAGGAGCCGCAGTTTGTTTGCAGTCACTGCACTCGCTCCCCGCATTGCCTCTCACGGGCTGTGTTGGCTGCAGCACGGACAGACTGGGGGACAGAGCTCTCCTTTGCTGTTAGTAGTTTAAGCTAGCTAAGGCAGAGAGGTTCCCTGGACTGTGGCTTTTCTTTTTCTTGGGACTGTTTAAATCTATTCTGGACTGAAAAACCCAGACAAACACCAGAGCTCACACCTGTGTCCCACCAGGGCCCAAGATGCTGCATTCCAGCACAGGAGGGACTGATGAGAGAGTGAGCGGGCCAAGCTACACCCTGTGACAAGGACTTTCTGAGGTTTCAATAACTTTCTGGTGCCTAGGCCTACTTTCTCACCCAGAGATAACTCCAGTATTGTCCCTAATGTGTAGCTTTTACACTAGAGGGACACAGATTAGAATAGCTATTGCGCTGGGCTTGGTGATAATGATTTATAGGGAGTTTAAAAAGGTACTGGGGGTTTGTTCAAGATACAAATGGTTTATGGTTTCTTCATCCTACCCTGCATCCTAGTCCCAGTAGCATATTTTGGGGGGTTTATTAGTAATTGCACCCAGTTTGTTAGAGAAGGAGGAGGGTATGAGGCTATTCAGCCTTTCCATTTGTTCTTCTCCTTTAAATCTGTTACATCACTTTTTGAGAATGTTCAGTTTCCTTTGAGTTGTTAAAGATACCACCTTCTGGGTATTTTATCTGGTTTCTCTGTGTGGTCTGCAGAATGTGTAGAATAAGGGCTGCTAGGTTCAGAGGGACTGATCAGACCTCTGACCCAGGAGTAGATCCAGGTGTGGAAAATCCTTAGTATTGTGGAGCATATGGAGGATATGGGAGGATATGGGCCAAACCCTGAAGAAATTTTTTGACCTTATAGCCTGGGACTTTCCACCTGAACAAACACAGAACCCAGCTAAATGGGGAAATACCTGAAAGAGAAGTGCCATGATGACTTTAAGGAGGAAAACCTCATTGCAATAAGGTGGGCCCTGGCATATGCTTATCACACGCTGCTAGATAATGGCAGCAGATAGAGGCAGGGGGCAGGAAAATAAATCAGCAGCACTCCAGTCATGCAGGCTGCAGCTAACACCCCAGTCACTCAGATTGTAGCTAAACCATACAGTGAGCCTAAGTCAGCAGCTAAACCATACAGTGAGCCTAAACCACTGCCAGTAGCTACTGCAGGAAAAGCACAAAACCAAAACAAATCGACTAGTGGACAATGATGGTCAGTGTGAAGGACCCTCAAAACCAGCTCCAGCAACTGACACAAAATCCAAAGTCACTATTGAGTCCTTTTCCCTGAAGGACCTTCCTGGCCTAAGAAAGGATTACACTCAAAGACCTGATGAATCTATAATTAGTTGGTTAGTCCGTCTTTGGGATGCTGCAGGTGAGGCTACCCTTCTGGATGGCACTGAAGCAAGGCATTTGGGATCCCTGTCACAAGATCCTGTTATCGACCAAGGAATGATGAGAGAGGCTAACCCTTGCAGTCTCTGGGAACAGGTCCTGGGAAGTGTGGCACAAAGATATCTGTGTGCAGACGATCTCTATATGCAGCAAACCCAGTGGAACAAGGGATTCAATGCTTGGGAGAAATGGCAGTGGCAGAGTTTGTCTTCTCAGATGACCTAAACACTAGGAACCCAGACTTGGTACCATGTACATCCATGATGTGGTGAAAACCTGCATGACTTGGGCCACAAGAATACTCTTCTGCTTTAGCAATAATGAAGTGGGATGATATGGAGGAGACCATGCTAGATATGGTGAAGAAGCTCCGAGCATATGCAGATGCTGTGCATGGTCCAACACATGAAGAATTGAAGTGACTTCACCACTGAGCACTGCTGTGTCAAACATGTTGGAGCTCCAGTATGAGCTGGAGTCCAAGGCAGCAAAGTGTTACACCGCTATTGACATTGCCAATGCATTTTCCTCCATTCCTCAGGCTGCAGAATGCAGGCCTCTGTTTGCCTTCACATGGAGGGACATGCAGTACACCTGGAACTGACTGCCCCAGGGGTGGAAACACAGCCCCACCATCTGCCATGGACTGATCCAGGCTGCAATGGAAAAGGCTGAGGCTACAAAACATCTGCAGTGCATTGACAACATCACTGTGTGGGGAAACACGGCAACAGAAGTGTTAGGGAAAGGAGAGAAAAATCATCCAGATTCTCCTGAAAGCCATTTTTGCCATCAAGAAGGGACCTGAGAGATCAGTTCCTGGAAGTAAACTGGAAAGAGGGATGGCATCAGATTCCCACCAATGTCATCAACAAGATCACAGCAATGTCTCCACTGACCAGCAAGATGGAAACAAGTTTTTTTAAGTGCCATAGGTTTTTGGAGAATGCACATTCCTGAGTACAGCCAGATTGTGAGCCCTCTCCACCTGGTCACCTGTGAGAGTGATTTCCACTGGGGCCCTGAACAGCAACACGCCTTTGCCCAGATCAAGCAGGAGATCGCTCATGCAGTAGCCCTTGGCCCAGTGAGGACAGGACCAGAGGTGAAGAATGTGCTCTACTCTGCAGCCGGGAGCCATGGCCTGTCCTGGAGCCTTTGGCAGAAGGTGCCTGGTGAGACTCAGGGTCGACCACTGGGATTCTGGAGTCGAAGGTACAGAGGGCCTGAAGCCAATTACACTCCCACAGAGAAGGAGATCCTGGCAGCCTATGAGGGAGTTCAAGCTGCCTCGGAGGTGATTGGCACAGAAGCACAACTCCTCCTGGCACCCTGACTACTGGTGCTGGGATGGATGTTTAAAGGAAAGGTTCCCTCCCCACATCATGCCACCAATACCACATGGAGCAAATGGATTGCTCTCATCACGCAACGTGCCCGTATAGGAAATCCAAATCACCCTGGGATTCTGGAAGTCATAACAAACTGGCCTGAAGGTGAGACTTTTGGATTATCTTCTGAAGAATAGGAGCAAGTGACACGTGCTGAGGAAGCCCCGCCATATAACGAGCTACTGGAGACTGAAAGAAGATATGCCCTCTTCACTGATGGTTCCTGCCGAATTGTAGGCGCTAACCGGAAATGGAAAGCTGCAGTTTGGAGCCCCACACGACGAGTTGCACAAGCTATTGCGGGATAAGTTGGGTCAAGCCAGCTTGCCAAACTCAAAGCTGTTCAACTCGCCCTGAACCTCGCTGAAAGAGAGAAGTGGCCAAAGCTCTACCTCTACACTGATTCATGGATGGTAGCAAATGCTCTGTAGGGTTGGCTGGAAAGGTGGAAAAAGGCCAACTGGCAGCATAGGGGAAAACCAATCTGGGCTGTGGATGAATGGAACAACATTGCCACTTGGGTAGAGAAGCTGCCTGTGAAAGTCTGCCATGTAGACGCCCATGTCCCCAAGAGTAGAGCTAATGAGGAGCACCGGAACAATGATCAGGTAGATAAAGCTGCAAAAATAGAGGTGTCTAAGATAGACTTGGATTGGAAACATAAGGGAGAGTTGTTCTTGGCTCGATGGGCCCATGATGCCTCAGGTCATCAGGGCAGAGATGCCACCTATAAGTGGGCAC
>VZUI01093604.1:0-98767 GCA_013401135.1 Cettia cetti
GAGCGGCCGCGCGAGCAGCGGGTGAGGCAGCGCGGCGGCCGCGGCGGCGGGTAAGGCGAGGCGAGCCGGGGTGGGGGCAGAGGCGGCGGCGGTGGCGGCGGCCCGCGGTTCTCCCCTTACCCCCTGGGTCAGCGCCCCCCACCCCGGGCGGCCCCTAACCCCCTGGGCAGCCTCTCTTGGCGCAGCTGACCCCGGGTGGGGGGCGGTGCGGGAGGGGAGGCTTGCTTGAAACCACGTACAGGCCGCTCGGGGCGGCCCCGCTCTCCCCGGGCAGGCCCGTCCCCTTTCTCGAGCCTGTCCCGGGCAGGGCAGGTGCCGGCAGGACCGTGGAAGTGCCTCGGAGTGCTGGGCCGAAGCTTTTGTTCCTGCAGGAGAACCGCTGTGATGTGAAGGTGACAGATCACGGGAAATAATGTAAATACAAAAGCGTGTGGAGACAATATGGAGGAGTTTGAGGAAAGTTTTTTAAGGAGGCTTTAAAATAGAGAGTTGGCATATAACAGGAAAAATGAGCCCTAAGGGGCATGGTGGTTTTATTTCTCTTCTCTGTAAACTTACACTGCTTGCTTTGTGCACCTTTAGCGATACTGCTGCCCTGCTCAGGTTCTTCTGTAGTGATCGTAAATAAATAACTTGCTGGGTGCATGTTTTCATTTTGTTTAACAAGCTGTTGAAATTCCAAATATTGAGGGTTAGTAGAGTTTGAGTGCTGAAATCAATCGTAGTGCATTGATCTCTACCTGATAGCGTCAGCAGTACTTCATTAATATTTACGTGTTGTCCTTAGAGTGCTCTGCAGCTCTTGTGAAGGCAAGACTTAAAAAGATCAAATGAATAGGAATTATGTCTTCTGAGCCCCACTGGCTTTTACCTAGGTGATAAAAATGAGGCAGCTGAATTATCTGCACATCAGGCCTAAAAGTTCTGGTTACTTCTTGCTGAATGCAAATAATGTGCTTCGTAGGGTGGCTAGCTAAAATATGATTGCTGTATGTAGGAACTCGACACTGTTACACAGAGAGCTATCTGGACATTTTAAATGCTTTTTTTTTCAGACAAACACCCTTTTGTTTATAGGACTTACCTGCTGTTGTCTCTCAAAGCTGTAGCAGAAATACTGACATTCACAGCAGCTGGTGGGGAGGGCTGTCTGGCAGGGAAGTGTAGGTGTTTGGTAGTCCCTGTCATATAATACCTTGTGGTCTATAGGTGTTGAAGGATTTCACTTACCTCTCAGTGGTATCATAGTGCACTGTGCAGGTATAATCATTGCTGAGCAAATCATTTTTGATTAAACTAGTGTTGAAACATGGATTTATTTTTTTTCTGTCCTTAGTTGGCAAGGTAGAATAGCATGAATGGAATCTGATTAATAGGGTTTTGTTTGTTCAGGTAAATATGATGGGATTATATTTTTAAGAAAGCTTTAGCAACTTCTTTTGCAAGTATGTATAATTTTCAATTCCTGCTTTAAATTTCATACTAGTACTAGCTTAGATTGCCCCTGTAGTATTCACTGATTTCTGTCTCTATTTATATCTTTCCAAACAGGTGTTTCTGTTAGTACTAGGGTGCTTCATTATTTGTAGCTTCCACACCAAAAACCAGACTTCTTTCTGGCTGTATGACCTCTCCCAAATGCATGTTTACTTTACTTATAGCTGGTCTGTGTCAGTTTGGGACAGAGACTTATCCAATCCAAAGATTCTTCCTGCCCATTTGGCTGTTGTGATAATGCTTGCTTTTTTTTTTTTTTTTCTTTATCTTCCCTTATTACTTTTTTCATAATGTTTCCTTGTGGATGCAATTTTTTTAGATGAACTTGAGTCATGGCAGCCTGAAAGACTGAGGAAATATGCTTGCCCTAGTTCTTGCTAAAATAAGGAGGAGCCTTGTCCTTTTGTGTTTGATTTATGTGGTTGATATTCCTTTGAACCCATGCTTCTTTGAAAATTTTATACTTCTTAATATTATGTCTTTTCAATTTAGAGACTACACCTCTCATTTTTCAGATTTCATGCTTTGCTTATTCTTTGTTAAGGTTAATCTGCTCCATTAATCCCATTAAGTCATTCTCTTATGTTTGTATGGATATTGTAAGTGAATGAGAGAAACCTACAGCTAAAAAATAAGAGTATCATAGTTCTTTTAAAGAGCAAGAACTCATGCTCTGAAAAGGACTTGGATAAATACAACATTGCAAAAACTCATAGAAGAATTTCAATTTGAAAGCAGTTGCATCTGATTTCTCTTTCCTTTAATCTTTCCTGTGTAGGACTCACTAGAAAGCCTGGCAAAGGGCTTCTGTTCATATTTGCTGGGTATTATGCCTTATGTGTACAGACTCCAGAGCTTTTATATTTATTTAATGAGCTTTTTGTATTTTATAAGTGATATTACCTCTCAGCTTTGTAGACCTGATATTTGATATGAGGGTATTGAACAGAGCCTGCAAAAGTGGTTGGGAGAAGTAGGGGCAGCCAAGCACCAGGGGATTGGAAATGTTGACCTCCTAGTTTCTAAACCAAGGAATTCCTCCATATTTCCATATCAGTAAGAAAGTTCTTCAGCATTGTTAATTTCTGGGTTTCATTGAAATGAACCAATGAAATTCCAACCCCTTTATGCTTTATGCAGTAAAATGTAATTCTTTATGTTACTGCTCTTTGAATGTCTTGGTAATCTTGTCTATGACTGCTGCTCATTCTTGTAACAGTTTTGCTGAGGCAGAGCAAAGGGACCATTTTTTCTGGCAATATTACTATCACTCAGAGCTCCTCATTGTAGTAAATGAGTTTTGGAAATTTGGGGGGAGTTAAACTATTTTTAGGTAGCACCAAGAAGACAGAGGATAAATACCACAAAGATAGATATTTTAAAAGAGGTGTTACTCTGTTTACTAAAAGCAATAATCATTTAACTCCTGCTTCTGAAAAGGGCATGTATACAGAGCATGAGAGAAGAATTTGCTTTCATTCTTTCTGTCCAGCAGTTTCTTTTGGAATGAACCCTGTCTGTTCTTGGCCCATAAACCAATTGTGAAATAGCTGAGTTTTGTGAAGAAAGGTATAGTGCAACATAGTCTGAAAGAAATGAGTATGAAGTTTGCCTGGAGATAATTCTGTAAACTCATATAAAAATATCAATCTGATATACTTAGAAGCATTTTTCTTTTAGATAACAGATTAGCTGGAGGTTGTTCAAACATGGTGGTTTTCCTTAGTGCCACAAACCAAGGGAGCTATTCCAGGAACTGGGTGATACTCTGGACTCTTCCAGTCTGATTTCAGTTACTTTCTTTTGCAAAAACAGACAGGTCATTGACAAGAGCAAGGCGTTGGTGACCCCAGTCTCAGGTACTTTAAGTACTTAGGCTACAGAGGGAACAATGACTTACAAAGTGAACTATGAATGTTAATTTTACTGAAGTAGGTGTTGTTTGGTTTTTTTGGGTTTTGTTTTTTTTTTGTTGTTGAATGAATGCTCTTTTGTGTTCAGCTATCAAATTCTTGTAACCTGAAATTATAAAGGGTCACCTTAATATTTTAGGGCAGGATAAATGTTTTGGACTATTTTCAGTGCTTTGTGTCGCCATACTCCTTCTTTTATTTCCTGGGTTTTTGAATCCCATTGAACAAATTTCTGAAATTAATTAGCAATATTTCAAAAATTGCTTTGTCAAGTTTCTGACAACTTTACAAGGTGAAATTCATTAGATACCGTTGTCCTGGGTGCTTATAACTTCTCAGCATTGTCTGTAATTCTTGCTAACACCTGTCTGTCTTATTTGCCATTGTCAGGTGAAAACACTGAATCCATATTGACTATCCATATCACTCACTGCTTTCTTTCCTATTAGAGCATGGTTGTCTCTCTTGTCTCCTACTGCTAATACATGTAGGACTTTTTTATCCCTGTAAGATGGAACCCTTGCCTTTTTTAGCTCACTACTTCATATTTATACCATAGTGTCATCCTCATGTTGTGCTACTTATTTTCTACATCTGGTTTTGTGCTTTTAATTGGTTGTCTTGTCAGGGTTTTATTTGTTTTTTTACCTGTTTGCCATTAAGTTTCTTAAATTCATGGAAGCTTTCTAGACCCGCTCTGATTTCTTTGGAGGAAGTAAAACGTTTGAGCTGGCTGAAAGACCAGTGTATCAGGATACAATCATTCCTTTTAGTCCTGTCACTTGCCTTTCTCAGCCACCCCTGTCTTTGCAGTTGCTCAGATATACTCAGGCTCAGAGCCTTTTTCTCTTTTGTTTGAATTTGTCTTGATACAGCTTTCGTTTTTCTTCCTTTGATTTCCACACTGCTTGTTGAACAAGTCTGGACTTTGGAATGAGGTGGAGTATATCACACCTTTGGAAGAGGTTTCCCCTCTCTTCTATGTTATTGCATGCTACAGTGCCAGATATGATGCCAAGTCTGATGTGAGGCATTGTGTTCTTCCTGTTTTAAGAACACAGCAGGTACTATGAGATCCAAGATCGTTGTGTAAGGGAAGAATAACGGATGCCTAAAGGAATAATAGAAAAAGAGATGGTAATGCTTCTCTAATAGACTTCTCCAGCATTCCATAAAAAAGTCCATGACTTATTTATTTATTATGAATGGCTGTAGCTTGTATTCCTGGCTGTTTGGTAGCTAGCCCGTTATTCTTCCCTGTTGTTTTTCTTATGACAGTTGCAGTTTTCATTCAAGTCTCTTGGTGTAGATTAATAGTTTTCTCTTCTGAGCTTAGTCACAAACAAAAGAAAATCCTGTGATGATGAGAAACTAGTATCAACTGTTTTTTAAGCCTGTCTAAAAAAAGTCACTGTAAGATTGTACTGTTTCTGCCAAGTTTCCACAAGAAGTTCGTTATTACTAAGGAACTGTAAACTGTTGAAAAAAAAGTTGTAATGGAAACAATGATGGTTTAAGTGTAGGGCTTGTGGGCACTTACAAACAGCAGAGCTTTTCCATCTCCTGACTTTCAAATTTTCCAGGTACCATTTCCTTGCTGCTGCATTGCTTCAGTCATCCCTTGTCTGTATAGAGACTGTCTTCAGCAACACTGTTGTTGTACTACAAAAGACATTGCTCAGGGTGGATCGACAGAGTGTTGTTTCCAGCCTGCTACACAAAACAAACATAAACCTAAACTGTGGCTTTCTTTCCTGGTTCTGGTGGCATACACTTCTCAGTGGTGTCCAGCTTGACTGCTGTAGAACACAGTTAAAGAAAAAGTACACTGTTTTCACTGGAGGAGCAATAAAACCATCTTTAGTCAAGTGACTGGAAGTGTGTATAAATATGCAGGATTTGAAATCTGTCTAATTTTATAAACTGCTTGAATATTTTAATGTCCTACATCTACAGTATTTCGTGTCTTTTTCCTGCATTAGTCATTTTTCTGTTTTCTTTCTCTCCTTAGTTGTAGGAAAAAGGAAGGAACAACAAAGCTGTCAGAGAATGTGAATCAAGAGAGGTGATCAGCTTTCTGCAGTCTGTTCCTGCATAGAAATGAGTTTTAGATATGAGCATGGCACTTCAGTCTCAGTGCTAATCCCCATCTGCAGGCGTTCCATAGGGCTTGATGCTCACTTAGAGTTGTTGAACGCCATCATCTGTCCAAGCTCAAGTGAGCAGGCATTTCCCCAAGTTTTTAATTGTTAACTTTACAACAGCTTGGAATTCTTTCCAGTACCTGAAGGGAACTACAAGAGAACTGGAGAGGGAGTTTTTGTAAGGGCATGCAGTGATAGGACAAGGGACAGTGGCTTTAAACTGAGAGAGGATAGGTTTGGATTAGATACGTATCACCATGAGGGTGCTGATGCACTGAAACAGGTTGCCCAGAAAAGTTGTGGATGCCCCATTCCTGAAAGTTTTCGTGGCCAGGCTGGATAGGGCCCTGTGCAAGGTGATCTTGTGCAAGTTGTTCCTGCACATAGCAGGAGGGTTGGAAGTGAATGACTTTTAAGCTCCCTTCCAACTCATGACACTACTAAAAAGTCTTCATCACCTGTATGAAGCAGATGCCTTTTGAACACCTTTGCTTTGCAGTAGAAGGATTCGGTGTCATCTGTCTTGTATCTAAAACTTGTTTTTTTAGGAATGTAGCAGTTTACTTCTGTACCTGTTCCACAACATGCATCTAAAATTCTTATGTGTCTCATTTCAGAACTACTATGGAACCTTGGCAGCCTTGTAGGTTTGGAAGGCTTAAATCCAAGTTCGGAAAGGCCTTTTCCAGTCCAGATGATTTGCTGGCTGAAGCGCTTAATTAGAATGGCTTTTGAGCAAATTGGATTGAACATGGAATCAGTAAGTATTTCAAACTTCCTTTATGTTTTCAGAAAAGAAGGTATAGAAAGCATTCTATGTTTTTTAGTTTGTGCTTGTCTAGAAGAACACTTGAGGTATACTCAATACTGGAATGATTCTGCATTGCTGAAAAGTCATCAAGTTTATGACTTGGACACTGAAATATTGAGTAATAAATGTGTTAAAAGTACTATGCAGTTCCTTCTGGTTGTAATAAACTGTTTACTTTGTAAATACTGCTTTTCATGCTGGGCTTCCGTGTGTGCTTTAAAGCTGAAGGACAATATAATCATATTTTTAACAGTGATAAAAAAAAAATCTAATTTCTTGTTCTTACCTTGAAGTTACAAAAAGCCCCATGAAACTGAGATGATTATAATTGTGCTACATTTACCTCCTCTGTGCTATGGTTACTACTTCTGGAGGTGTAACAGTACATGAGAGAGTACAGCTGTGTTCTTTACTGGGTAAACAGAGGAATAGGCATGCATAGCTCTCCTCTTGGAGAAGACTGTATAGAGAGTTTTCTTTGAATGCTTAGCTGAGAGAGACAGAGCTGCTACACATCAACTGCTCTGTCACTGGGACCTTTAAGAAGCTATTTTGAATATAAATGTTGACCTCAGTGCAGTAGTCCCTGTAAGATTTTAAAATATTTTAATGTTTTTAGAATGGGGAAATTCTTAACAGCTACGTGCAATATTTACTTACTATTATTGTGGTAGAACTTTTGTCTGTCTTGGGACTCTGAGGAGAGCAAATTGTTTATGCAGTGTAAATTAAAATTGACAACAAGAATACGTATTTTAGGATTTTATTTGAATTTTATCTGAGAGTCCATGTAACTTTGAAAATTCAAAGATTAAGAATGTGTTGCATTATGACACTGGTAATTTGGCAATTTCAGCCTAAATAGGGAGAAGAACAAGTTTTTATTCTGTTTCTCCCCATTCTCTACTTGTATCATGCTTGTGATAACGCAGTTACATTTCCAAATGTCAGCTGTTCTGAACGACAGCAAAACACTGATGCAATAGGAGTGTATGACTAAGTAGCATTTTGCAGACTTGCTCAGCCAGTGCTTCAAGTCAACAAGAAGTTGTGTGTACTTGGTTAGAGCAGTGCTGAGACCTCAGCTCAGCTGAGCAGGGAACTGACTTTACTTGCATCCCTTGTGGCACGGTTTGCATGCAGTTTTTTGAAAATAAAGTCCTGGCATATCTTGTATAACCAGAACTGAGTCGTTCAGCGTTTTGGTGCACCAAGCCACTGTTGTTGAAGAGCCCCAAGGGCATTTGGAAACAAAATTATTTTGAGTGCTAGTCAACAACTTGTCTGTGGTCTGAGCAACATCCAAACAAGTTTTGCTGCTTGTTTAAAATAGATTGCACTTGTGTTGGTAATAGAGCATGTAATCTAGACTCTCTTGCTATTGTGGAAGTACTTCTGCAACTAATTAAGCCTTCCTTTGGCATTATTTGTTCCAATGCCCCATCACTTTGAGTCTCTTGCCAACAGTTCTGCTTTAATCAGAATCATTTGTGAAGAATGAGACTGTGTTACTGTGGTGCTGTTTGTCAGTGACTTGTTCTTGAAGGCCACTGATCTACCTGCTGTTTGCTCAGACATGTAAACAGACAGTAAAGTGATAGGCACAAATTTGGGGCATCTTTGTTTGGGCAACGAAAATACAGCATCAATGGACTACTCCAACTGAAAGATTTGTGTGCAGCTTAGCAGTGGATTAAGCAAGAGAATGTATTTTTTTATAGAATGGGAAAAAATAGATCTGAGTGGATTCATAGCAAAGTTGCAGCTCTGTTGTGAGAATGTAGCACAGCGTATGTGCGGTGCACATTTATTTTGTCAAATTTTTTTACATTTCAGTAAAACCAGAGAAGGGAAGGGCAGAAATTAGAAATAGGCAAAATGTTTGTGAAATAATCTGGGGATCGATACCATGGAACATAAACTTTCTTTTTTAAGAGAACCTTCAGCATCTATGAGTCTTTGCTTAGTATATCAAAATATTCAGTTGTGTGTTATGCAACTCCCACAGCACCACCACAGTCATACAGGCAATATTGCCACTGCCAATCCAGAATGGCCTGGCTTTTTCCTGTTTTCTTTGTTGGGCAGTCTTCTACCAGGATGTCAAATTTGCTTGCACCTTGCAGATCTTTTAAAAACTAAGGTCTGACTAGTAAAATCATATTTACAGCCATAATTAAACACTGGCCAAGTTTTTAAAATTTCCATACGGTGTTCTTATTCTTTATTAACAATATACCCTGTGTTAGCATCTTCTCATTATTCTTTTTCTTGTTTGCATTGCTTTTGTTGCCTTTGCTTGTGCTGAAATCTTTCCTACTTCACTCCAGGGCATTTACTTCTGTTCTGACTCTTTTTGTAGTATTCCCCTAGGATTAAACTCCCATTTTATTTCTTTTGGTAAAGCTGTTGTAAATACTAAATACAACAAAAAGAAGCAAATCTAATCCCTGTTGAACCAATGTAGAGGAAATGTAAATTTCAGTAGAAAGAGTTGTAATGAAGCCTTGTATATTGAGCTGCTATGGGCAGTTTTCTCTAGGTGGATCTATTGTTTTGGGGCAGGGGACAGAATTCCTTTCTTATAAAAATTTCATCTTATTTTCTCCTTTTTGCTTTCCTTTGCTCTTTAATTTCACAGTTACATTTTCATATTTATTGTAGCTGATACTTATTTTCATTAAGAATGGGAGACACTATTCTTCTTTTACAAGAGCTCCTAATTAAAAACGATGTTTTGAGAAATGAAGACTATGTGACTTCATGGATTTTCAATGATTGAGTGGCTTTTCTTGAAACCCTATAAAAAGAGGTGTCTGACTGAATGTAGGTTCTATATTGTCTTGAAAATTCGAATATTATGTTTTGAAAGATACTTTCAGCTCCTGAAATCTTCTGCATTACCTGCTTTATTGTTTTGGCTTTAGACTAAATACAAATGCTGTCTTGACCTTGGCCTAGCTATATTGTACTGATGATTATAATGTATTTATGCCAGTTTGGAGATGAATGTAAGGAGTTCACTGGGACAGAATTCACGTATAAACATTATATCCTACTCTAGCATGAAAGGAATTGCTGAATACATTTAGCAGAAGCATGGTATGGGAGAATAAGGGAAAACTGTTACAGTGTGATACAAAAATCAGTTCCCTTAACAGCTGCTTCTTTATTTTTCCCATGCAGGTGCTTTGGTCAAGCAAGCCTTATGGTTCATCTCGAAGTATTGTAAGAAAAATTGGTACTAACCTCTCTCTTATACAGTGTCCAAGAGTTCACTTTCAGGTAGGTGTTCTCAGCAGTTTAGAATCCGTGTTTCACTGTACTGATAAAGGGATTTGCTCATGGCTAGAAGGTTTGTAAAAGTAGAATATGATAAACTAGACATAGGAGAATTAGCCTGCTTGAGTTCTCTCTGCTTCCAGTTCAGATTTTTTTCCAAATAAGCAAGTTGAAAAAAAGATTCATAAAAGAGAAAAACGAAATTTATTTATATAAACAGTACATGTAAGCTAGGCTTATAGGCATGCAAAGATGAACAGTATTAAAAACGCTTGGGAAAATAAACAACTTTATCAGAAATCAAAAAATTAGCAACAAGATAACGTGAGTAACCTGTTTGCTTTTGTTTAAAACACAAGGCTAGCACTGTGCAGGTGAAAGGGTAGGGTAAAGAGCAAATGTAAAAACTTAACGAAGAGAAAACCCAAGCTTCCTATAATGAGTCTTTCAGGAACAGATGGGAAAGTGGAAGCTGTTACACATAATCTCTTCAACTCTGGAGTTAGGGGTAGGGAATGGGTATAGAATTGGAGAAGTTTAGTGTTTGAAATTCAAGCAAAGAGAGAAATGTTTCGTGGACTGAGCAAGGGTGGGGAGTGTAAAGATGAATGAAGGGAATCAGCTGCCACACTAAGATAAAGCAATTTCCACACTGCTAAACTTTTCAATGTTTAAATTAATTTCTTTATCATAAATGAAATGTATGCACAATATTTAGACTTGAAATTACAGTAGGAAAACCAGATAGTTCAGATTACCATAGAAGCCTTATTGGTGTGATAGTATAAGCCACGCTGATATTTTGCCTCCCTTAATTTTTTAACATTGGGAAAGCTGGGGGCTGCCATCTCACAGTTCTAGTGGCTTAAGGGATATGGGGTTTTGTGCAGGTGAGGACAACAAATGGCATGCTGAATTAAACTTTTGAATATATAATTAATAGGTGTTTTGCCAGTAAGAAGGCTCCATGTGCCTCAGATTTAAAAGGTAGTGAAGATATATTGTGTCTGATTTTTAGTACTGTAAAGGCCATACAAGGGAAGATGATGCTCATTTGCAGTTAGCCTAATACTGGCTTCTCTTAATATGGTACATAAAAGGCATTTCTGGTTTATGTTCTTGCAAGAAATGGTAAGACATATCTGGGGAATCTGTTCCTGATTATCTTTAGTGTTTAAGCAAATAAATAAATACATAAATACATTTTGGTCAGGATTCTGTTAAAAAAATGTAATATATGCCTTCTGGTCCTATTAAAGAGACATTAGTTCAGCTTGGTGTGTACATGAAGTATAAGCATTCACCTTCTATGAGATGAAAGGAAAGGATCCTGAAAACAGAAGTACAGTTGTGAGAGCTGATTTCATTAGAAATTGGAATTTCAACATTTGAGCCTTGAAACACATAATAATTGATATTATGTTTGTGCAGACTCTAAACTATTTTAATATATAAACTACTGAACATGTTAATTGTGATGCTAACATTTGGTTTTTGTGTCTTTATCTCAGCATTAAGATTCTATAGTGAAGTTCAGTTCTGATCTCAATGGTTTTCATGCTGTTGCAACTGACACTTTCCTATAGCTTTCTCTTCCTCTTTCTTTCTTGCCAGCTTTAGCTCTATTATGAAAGGACCATGAACTGAACCTTGCTGTAAGTCACTCTATTTAAAAAAAATTGGATCAAATCTTACTTGCATCGTCTGAGGGTGCATGTATGTAATCAGTGTTTGTAACCCCAGAGCAGCAGGCTTTCCAGAGATCTGCATTTTCCTTATGATAAATGGATGACACTCATTGAAAGAATCTCTGTAATGTTCATACTTACCTTCTAGCATGCTTCTGTTCAGCTTGTCTGAAAAAAGAATAGTAGCCAAACATTTTGATGTTTGAGGTCTGCTGACTTTGTGGATCTTGCCATAGTCAACATTTAAATTAACTGCTAAATACTAAAATGCTGCTTATGTATTCAGTAATATAGAGCAGAGCTTATGTACCTTATGTACTCTATATGGCATGAACAAATGAAAATAGTTCATATAGATCTTTTGTATGTCATACTTTTTAGATTTATATGTAGTTTTTAGGAGAAAATAAAATAAAACTTAACCAGTATAGCCTAGGTAGATTCAACCAAACCTAGTGTCTTTCAAAATAGCATCCTTCAGCTACAGTATTTCTGTTTTAGTCCCATGCTTCTCCTGTCTGTCTGATGGATACCTGGTAACTCAGTAAGTCTCCTAATAAATTGGTGTGCGTGTAACAAACGTCTGAATTTACTGTTTGAAAAACACTTTACTAATTTGAAAAATCACAGCAAGTTTGTCTTACTTGAAGTGTTTCCAAATGTTTAATACATAACTGTGTTAGTAATTTGAAATGAGTTTTTTATTCTGTCCTCGAGTGTATAAAAATATCTGTTCTGCTTCGCACTTTGTGGAGCAAACCCAAGAGCAGGGAAGCTGCCCTGCCGCACTGGGGAGCAGCGTTTCCGTAGTGTAGTGGTTATCACGTTCGCCTAACACGCGAAAGGTCCCCGGTTCGAAACCGGGCGGAAACACTGGCGAGGCTGACTCTTTCTTTGGAGTTGGACGCGAGGATTCTTTATGTCCCTTCCTACCCGAGGTGCCAGGGCGGTACAGTGCGCGTTGTCCTCAGAAACCCGCGATGGGCCTGCAGAGCCCGTACGTGCACACTGAGAGAGGCAAAAAGCCTGAGAAGGGGGAAGTGGAGGAAGCAACTACACAGTTTCCCGAGAAAGAAAAGCAAGCGGGGGCAATGATTCATTCAGTTCCTGCCATCCAGTAGAACTGAACCTCTGCTTTCAGTACTTTGGTCTCCATTTTAGGTGCTGGCAGAGCAGTCTTTCAGGTGTTTTTTCTGCTGGAATTAACTGGAGGAATAGGGTAGTTGCAGAGGTGTTCAGAGGCAGGAGAAGGTTTTGAGAGATGGGTATTGGCTTTTCACCTTTAAATTAAAGTAAAAATTTTTTATTAACTTGAAATTCAAATTCCACTGCTGAGGAAAGCTTTGTTGGTTTTAGGGATAGAGAAAAGAAACATCTGTATATGGGGTAACAAGCAGATTCTGTTTACATATAAATATGAATTAAAATTAAGAAGAAACTTGTATCACAATATAACAGAAGGCTTACTACTAAATCTTGGATTAGAAGTTATTTATCTCATGGTGCAGGAATTCTGGCAGTGGTAAATATATTCCTTACTGTTGATTTAGAAAATTATTTTTGATTCAAGTGTGTGTAGTGCCTTTATTTAAAAGTGGCTTCAATCTTTTAATGGTAATATTACCACCAGAAAAATCTGTACCAAAATATGTGTCTGCAAGAAATGGCTAATATATTACAGATTTTTTGAGTTGCCATTAACAATACAAACGCTGTGGTCCTGAAAATTTCTATTCATTTTTAAAAAGGAAAATGCCAAGGAAACCTCAAACAGCAAAAATCCTAACATGCAATATAGTATTCTCTAGACTGCTTTAAAGAGAGGCAGACTGTAATGGTATTAGGCACAACTGTTAATGTGATAAACATATTACCATCTGTGCTGATGCTACCTGGAAAAAACCCTGTTGTTTCCAAATGATCTGATGGTGCCAATACACACTCCTGGGAGCTGTGATAAAGACTCTCATACAAGTGAGAGTGTGAGGTGAAGGCAACTAATCTCAGTTTCTAAGGCTGTTTCCAACAACTCCCAGGGAAAAAACCAGCCCCAAGCCCACAACTTCTCTCTTCCTGAGATTTCTGTATCAGAGGCTCCTACTAAAATATGTGTGGATGTTCTTCTGAAATAGTTTCACCTCATTCAGGCTGCAGTCCTGAATGTGGTGAAACTATGATAGGTCTGCTACAAATTCAGATTAGTGCTAGCATTTCATAGTAGTTTTCTCTTACAGAGTGGGGTTGCTTTGAAAACTGACCTAAGTGCTGATGGGCTGGGTGCAGACTGTCCTCACAGTCTGGCACCTACTGCCACCATCTTTGTCAGTATTCCCAGCTTCTTGGCCACTGCTGGCCACAGGCAGCGCTTGAACAGCTGCAACAACGTGCAGATTTGGCTGTGGATTTTTCTGTGGAGCTGGCCTCAATGATCTTAGAAGGCTTTTCCCACCTTAACCATTCTGTGATTCTGTGAAATACAAGCAAAAGTTGGGGCATATATGCATTGGATATGTGGAACTCAGGGTGAAGACTGAGCAGAACAAATTACTGGAAGTTGTTTCAGTAGCTTTTACCTGCTGAGATACTGAGCCCAGGCTGCTCAGGAGTCCAGTGGCTCTGAACACATCCCCTCTTCTTACCTGGGAAGCAGCCAGTATTTCAAAATAGACTGAAACCATTTTGTTGAGTTGTGACTATGAAGCAGGTATTGATGGTCCAAACAATTTTTCAAATCACCATTCAGGTCTCTTAACTGGAAATTGAAGAAAGGTTCCAGTCTCTGAAGCTTTGCTCACCTTTGGCTTCAAACAGCTGTAAAGCTAATGGCCAGAACCATGCTGGAAAATGGTCCATTTATTTGGCATGTTGTAAATAAGATTGTTAGCACATAATGTATAATGTTATGATTGCATCCTACCTCTCACTCAAAGTCTTTGTGATTACTGAGCTGGTAGAATTGGCTTTTTGCCTGGTTTTGGGGTTGCTTGGCTTGTTTGCTTTTCCACCTGTGCAATGTACGTACTTCTTGTACAGAAATTAGGAGGTTGTGGGGAAAGGGAAACTTTGGCAGAATTCCCCTTTAAAAATAATACTAAATCAGAGCAAAATACATAAGAAGTATTGGCAGCCTTAATGTCTTTTTAAACTACTGGTCATGAGTATAATTTAAAAACATACTATTTGAGTTAATGTAGAAAATTGTGGGAGAATGTTCATGTTTGTCTTAAAGTAACAATGTGCATTGGATTTTTAGTGTTGATTAGCTTCGTGTGATGGTGTATGTAGTTAGCCATGAATTTCTGCAGAGTGTTCAGTAGAATGGATTGAATAGTTTGAAGTCAGTGAAATGGTTCTGAGCACAGGACAGAAATAAGTGCTTCAAGTCTATAGATGTGTTTTGTGCATGTATGTGTTAATAGTTACATGTAGCTTCAGTAGAAGTATTGGGTAACATAAATGTGGCTTGGGCTGAGAGTATTGACTCTAAAATCTTCAATCTTGCCTTTAAAATTCAGCTTATTTCTCACGTCACGGAAGGAAACAGTCCTGCTCAACTCAGAGAAGATGCAGTGGCCTCCTTTGCTGACGTGGGGTGGATTGCTGAAGAAGAAGGTGAAGTCTCTACAAGGCTCAGGTATGTTTCTGAAATCTTCTCTCTGAACTGAGAGGAAGAAACCTCACTTCTCTCCAGTGAGAATCTACTGTGCATTGCAATTAACAGAGAGCACTTGAATACTGGGAGAAGAGACAGAGGGTCTGGAAAAGAAGTAGTAGAGTTTAGACTGATAGGATTGTGAGACCAAGACATGTTGGGAAACATACAGGCGATTGGCATTATACAAGGAAGACTATGGATTTTATTTATGTATTGCAAAGAAGTGCACAAAATAGCTTCAAGCAACGAAAATGTCTTCTGTGCTATGGCACAATTGCTAACAGTGATTCTCCAGTTCTCCTGAGATTGTCATTACCTTGGGGCAGTGAACTGTACAGCTTCCTCATTAACAACAATGGTCATTCTGACATTCCAGTAATTGGCACGTTGTTTTTCACCTTTGTGGTTAAGGTTCCACAGTTTGCTAAGTACAATATAAAAATTGGGGTTCGTGTTTCACATCTTTAATCTTCACAACAAAAACTGGCAGGGAAGCATGTGAGCAGCTGTGTCCAGAGGGATGGGATAGGTGCTGTTGTGTTGGAGCAAGGGTTCCACACGGCACTGTCACTGCATGAAACAGTTTGGCTGAAGGGATGAAGTTCTCTCTTCCATCCTACTCAGGTTGCTGCTCAGACTACCCAGAAACAAACATACAGTGCTGTAGTGCAGAGGAGGTTTTTCTTCTAAACCAACTAACCTGTCAGAGAAGGGCACAGATTGTTGGCTTCAGAGATGACAGGAGGATACTGTTCTTAATTTGACAGTAGGTTAGTAATGACCTAGATGCCCTCCAACATGACTTGCTACAGTGTAGCTTTGCATAACAAACATTCTGGCGCTGCCCCATTAATTTCACAATCTCAGAGGGGAGTCACAGAAATCAGCACTTTTGCTTGGGAAACACTATTCCTGAAGTCTGAAATTAACTGTCCGATACTACTTTTGTTTGCACAGAAGTACTTTGTTTAAGGATTGAGCTGTAAAGCTATTACATTTAATGGAGACAACAGGGAGAATGGCTCTTTGGTGCTTCAAAGAACCTATTATGAAAGATGTAGGACTGCATATTTGCTGAAACGTCTGCATGGGAAGGGGGGAGCAGGGACAGATGGATGTGGGATGGGACTAAAATAATCCTGCAGATACATAGTGACCTTAAGGCAAACAGCTTATGATGGAGCACGGGAAGTGAATTACTTAGCAAATATGAGTATTTCAGTGTGCACTGTTTATTACGTCTGTGCACAGTATCAGTAGTGGAACTGGTATGCATTAGGTGTTTTCCAGGCATTTGAAATTCTCTGTTTCGACAGGATCACATAGGTGTTACTGTTAAATATTTATCCACTGTAAAATTTAGTAAACAGTCTTGCAGACACAGGTTTTTTTTCTGTGAATACAGTTTTATAGGGGAAGCAACTAAATGACAAATCATTTTTCCTCTACCCCTAGTCAGAGCAGTAGTGACAAGTCAGGCATAATATTTTCCCATAGTGTTAGATTTCAATCAAGATATCTCCTTAAAACTCTATTACTGCTCTGAGCAGAAAATACCCTTTGTTTTTTAGCTCTTCTGCCCCTTTTTAAGAGTTTCTGGATGGCAGGTTTTAAGGAGTAAAGTGACCCCTGGCACTTAGGGAGAGCAGGGAGGTGGCTGCTATAGGAGCTGTCCTGTTCTCAGCATTAGTTGCTATCTATTCCTTTCTAGATAACAACACCTAAATTTCATCATCCTGGATAATAATCAATTCTCCTTGGTCAAATTTCTGCAATTTGTGCTGATGGTTTTTGTCAGTGTCCTAGAAGACTTAAATGTGTTTATCTAATCCTGGTTTAATGTAGTCAGAGCACAGGGCTTGTGCTAGACTTAAATCTTGGCTCTTGCTTTAGGTCTAGCACAACTGCAGATCTAATGGGGTGAGCACCCACAGTAGCTTAATCCAGAGTGATGGGGCATTTGGGCTGAGTTAGCCTCCAGCCATTCTACCCATTTCAAAAAGTCCTTTTGCCAGCCTCTCTTCTCTCTCTCCTGTTCAAATAAACAGTGGAATCCTGGCATGCCTGAGAAGTTTGGGGATTGACATTAGAGAGGATTGAGGAGTTAAGCATGTGGCCACATTTTTTGTTTTAAAGTTTATGATAATTTGTTGTCATCAATCCTTATCAATTCTTACTTACAGAGTCATAGAACAGCTTGCATTGGAAGGGACCTTTAAAAGCCATCTAGTCCAAGCCCCCTGCAATGAGCAGGGACATCTTTAAGTCAATCAGATTCCTCACATTCTTGAGATAAATGGTTTTTAAATGTTGGTGGTTTTGTATGGGCTTATTTGACTTGTTTGTGCAGATGCTCAATAATGCCTCAGTGTTTAACATGGTTTGAGCTTCGGTGGGTATTAAGGGAAGGCAACAGAGTTACATTTTCTTGTGAAAAGCAGAGGGAAGGTCATGTACTCTAAAATTGTATGAAATTTTCTTCTCAATAGTTCTAATTATTGTGTTAGAAACCTAGATAGAAGACCCCTTCCCATCAACTGACAAGCAGTCTCTGCATCACTAAGCTGTTTCATGTATTCCATATTTCCCAGTGCTGCTAAAATTGGAAAATTAAAAAAAAAAATTAATTCAGAAATCCAAACAGTACAAAAAAATATCCTGTGGAACTAAGACACTCTTCCTTCTTCAGAGGAATAAACTGCAAATGGCTATTTGCTGCCCATGGGGAAAAATGGTAGCATTTAAGGGAAGAAAAATCTTAATTGAAATAAAATACGCAATAGGTTTGAGGCAGAGAAATAGATTGGGATAAGGGGAAATGTATTCCTTTTTTGCTGAAAGCAAGGATTCTACAAGACGCTGTGTGGGGGAAGAGAAAAAATACAGCTTATGATGCAAATAGAAAGGATGTGAAGCTCTAATTTACCTTAAATATTAGGGTCTTAATGAAAGCGTTACCTATAAAAACAATTCTGAAGTCAGGTCTTCAGCTCGTACCCCTGATCTGTAAGTACCATAGGTTCAGTTTTTGTCTGTTTCAAAGCCTTTAAAATACATTGTGACATTTTTGTTACAGGTCAGAAGTTCGGCCAAACCCCACCCAGGCTCTTGCAGACGGATCCCATCGTTCCAGGCAGTCCCCGCACAGGCAAAGGTCCCTGCAGAGCCCGGCGGGGGAGGAGCCGGTGCCCCGCAGCGCGGCCATGGCCAACGAGGAAGCGCTGCAGAAGATCAGCGCCCTGGAGAACGAACTGGCCTCTTTAAGGGCACAAATAGCCAAGATTGTGACCTTGCAGGAACAGCAGAACTTGACGGCAGGTACTCAATTTGCTGGACCCTTGGCAAAAATTACTTCGTGAATGTGTCCCTTTTATAGTTAATACTGTGTTAATCCTTTTTTTGTGAGATAGTGCAACACCCAGCACTTCTCCATATTGTTTTGGTTAGTTTGGCACAATAACCAAGGGGTACAGAATAGGTCTTGAAGACAAGTGACTTGCCAGATTTTCTGTATTTTATAGTATTCCTAAAGTCTTCATGTTTGTCTGTAAATCTGCCAGAGTTCTGAATCTGTGAATGAGTAAAGAAGTATTAAACAGCTTTCAGAGCAAAGCTCATGATAAACATGATGGCTTAAACAAAACTAAAAGAATGTAACTTAATTACTGACACTGAAGTCTTTCCCTTCAGTAAGGAAATAAGCTCTCTGATATCATTAAGTATTCATAGAAGATGCTAATTATGCTTTTGGAATATGTAATATATGTCTCAAGTAACAGAAAAGGCAATTAATTGTTTACTGCAATCATCTCTGGGACCAGACACATTGTCCATATGGAACCAAAAGTGGTGCACTGTTTCTGGTAGTAAACAGAATAATTCTTTTCCTGAATTTCTTTCTTCTCTTTCCATCACCTCTGACTCCTTTCAGTTTTAAGTCTTCAAAGATTAGCAGGGGACGACCCTTGTCGGCTGCAGATGACAGGCATTTGGTTGTCACTCTTTCCTAAGGTCACTTAACAAGTGCAGCTTTGCTCTGTTTGTGTGTAAAATCATATTCTGATTTTTCAGCTGCTCCTTTAGCTGTTAACTGATAACAGTGACTTTATTTTTCCTGAACTGCTCATATTCAAAACTATGAAATAGTTTTAAGGACCACCTTGTTTCACTCTTGAATTTTAATTATTGGGGGGACATGTGAAATAACTATAAACTTAATTTTATTTTTTTCCCTTTACCTTTATTTATTAGGAAAATTAAATTTTATTTTATCATCTTTATCTCCCTCTTCTGGTAGAGCGTGGTATTGACGCTGTGTTTGCCTATAGGTACACAGAGTAGACTCCTCTGGTTTATTTCTGTAAATATCTTTACAGACTTTATACTCCAAGCTTCAAAACTCTGGTTTGATCTGATGTTTCTCATTTTTTTAAAGGGGCAGTTAAACAGAGGTTTCTTCATTTATTTGTCAGATTACTGATACTGTATTTATAACACCTGTTTTCACGTAAAGTATACATAGAACTCAAAATCAAGATAATTGTGAGAATCTCTATGAGTAGAGACAGATGAGTAGCTTGCCTAAAAATCCTCAACCTCAGACAGCTGGAATAAGCTTCAATTATAAGCACTGTTTGAACTCTGAAATTCACATTTAAAAATCTTGCATGGTAATTTTTTTATTTGTGATGGTAAGTAGGAAGAAACACTGCTCCTGTGGCAGCTCGTGCCTTCCAGCTCAGTAGCTGCCTCTCAGAAGAAAGGGAAATACTGGTAACATTAGGGGCAGGACATAACTAAAAGATGTCACGGCGTCCATCCCACTGCAGTGAAGACACAAGTGCACCTAGAATTAGGACTGGAATTTCAAAGGACGCTTCTAGCTTTTGGAGAAGGATTTTCATGTGGTTTTTTAGCTGAGTCTACTTAGGTGGTTTAGGAATGAAGAAGTTATGTGACAATCTAAAGGTGGCAGAGGGGATGCAATTGAAGTTACTGCAGTGATTTTCTTAGCTGAGCATTTGTGACATGTGGAGTTACAAGTAAACTGACTCATAATGCATGTTTTATTTGTAGTTGGGTCGAGTCCACTTTCTTCAGCTGCTGTCCCTGTTCCACCACCACCACCTCCTCCTCCTCCTCTGCCTCCACCCCCTCCCTCAGGTCTGGATCAGAGCAAGTCTGCAATTGATCTCATTAAAGAGAGGAAAAACAAAAAAATGAACGCTGGCCAGGATGTGGTGGAAAATGGGCCAAAGAAGCCTGAAGTACCAAACATGCTAGAAATCCTCAAAGACATGAACAGCGTGAAACTACGCTCGGTGAAAAGGTAATAAATGTCAATGTACCAAGACTGGCATCAACAGTTTGTTTTTGTGACTCAAAAAGTATTTCAGGTTGAGACAGATGCTGATGCCATTTTCTTTTCTAGACCCTCAGAAGGTACAAAATCTAAAGTGTCTCAGCCTGCAGATCCTGCAACATTAATAGCAGAAGCTCTCAAAAAGAAATTTGCTTATCGATACCGAAATGATAGCCAAGGTGAAACAGAAAAAGTGATTCCAAAGGCTGAAACAAAGACACAGACTGAGGTAGTGCTGGTGAGTATTGTGATTCTGACCACATCCTTGGACTGAATTATAGTTGTGCCAACCAACCTACGTCTTTCTGCTAACATACGTAGATGTTACACAAGTTAGCATATCTGTCCTCAAAAGCCTGTGAAGTACTGCTGAGATGCCAGGACTTTTGGCAATCACATATTTTTAGTGGCAAGTCTTAGGATTGTGTACTGTCTTGGCCCTAGCTTTAAAAAGTCCTGTACAGTTTTGTTATTTTTAAGACAGTTTTCTGTTGCCACAAGCATCTGATATCCAGAAAACCATTGCTAAGGGCTCACATCGAATCCAGTCTGAACTGAGTTTGCCTGTTACTACCAACCTTGACCATTCAGCTGGTGCAGGTGAAACTTTGAAGAAGATCCTGAAACATATCAGACATTCCTAGGAATTTGGAAAATACATTGTTCAGAATGCTGCTGGATCTTAGTTCTTTGGTATAGGGAGTTTCTTCTAATAATTGGAAATGCTTAGTATATGAAAGCAGTTTCTTCACAGTGTGAGACTGTTAAAATGAAATTGTATTTAAAGTCTACCTCCTGGCACAAGTTATTATTGGCTTCTAGTTTATTTCAGATGGATTTGAATTTGGTTTTTAAGCAGTGAACCTTGAAAATACAAGTCTCTATCAATATACACTTAATACTGATCTATACCAGGCTGGTTTTTGTTTGTCAGCAATCCCTGAAGCCTTGTACCTAGAAGCCTAGAACCAGAGAGGAAGAGTAAAGAGGGTTTTTTTCATTTGTGTGATTGAAAAAATGCACATAAAAGTCCAAAAGCAGGCTACTGCTCTGAATTAAGTTTTAAGGAAAATAACATTTCCATGCCACAAATCTCAGGACTTTTGAGTACTTCAGCTAATTAACATTGACTTAACTTGCCTTTCGGCCTCTACTGGTTTATTTCTGTAATGTTCAGGCTGTTCTTCTCAACTAAAAGGCTAGATGTTTCCCAAGAATTAATCACATTTCCTCAGCCTCTCTGGTGCTTTAAGGAGAAGAATAGAAGTTGGCAATGTTTATTCACAGGGTTTTTTCATTATTTTCTAGTTTTGAAATTTACTGTCCGCCTTTTGAGGTAAAAGAGCATAAAGTCCTCGAGTTTAGAAAATTGAAGGTTTTCATTGAAGGATAGAATGCTGATCCATAATGAGCTAATAAAATCTGTCCATCAGTTACTGATCAGTATCTTAGATCAGACTTGTATGGTGGCTTTGTGTGACAGTTTTGAAAAGGACTTGCACAGAAATGCAGGGTAGAGTAAGAGCAGAAGCACTGTTAAACTGCTGCTGGAGCGCTTGCTTCCCAAGGTGTACTGATAACTGTGTCTGTCTCCTTGTGTAACTGAGATGGACCAAAGTGCCTCCAGTCCTGCTCCAGCAGGTCCTTGGCTCCCTCCTCTGAGCAATTTCAGCTGTTGCTAACACAAGTTTCCCTTTACTTTGTGACATCCACATGCAGAGAAGCAGGGTGATAAAGGAAATTATTTCTGCCCAAGTTCTGCTTTTACTACTTGGATAGCTAGTAGTTCAACAAGGGTTCTGTTGAAAGCAATCTGAACATGTTTCTGATTTTCGTTTCAGTTTGGACCACACATGCTGAAGTCTACAGGAAAAATGAAGACTTTAATTGAAAAATCTTAGTGTTAAAGATTATTCTGCAAAAGACTGTTAAGCTGCTTTGTATAAAACATTTTATGTTGCAAATAGCACTAGAACTGAGCGGTCTCTTTCTTACAGCACAGAAAGACCTAATGTGAAATGTAGAAATGAGGCACTAAACATATTTGTGTGTGTATGTGATTTATCAAGGGGAATAAATTGGACCATTATACTCAGGTATTAATTTTGTACTCAAGCCTGGCTTTCCACTCAGATTTATGTGATGGGTTTAGTTTATTAACACTAAGTTATATATACAAGATTTTTTGTGCATAACTGACAAGCTTAAAATTTTGTGTACATGTTATTAATGATGGTGATACACCCTTAAGTTAATACCAGTTTTATGTGAGCTCTGTCATTTGCACTACAATGTGTAATTTGATACTGAAATCTTCATGTTGAAGTCTCTCTTTTAAACTTAACTGTAGCAAATTTTTAGCCCAAAGAAAACCTGGAGGCACTCTGCTTCTTACTGAAACAAACTGAAAACTTGAACCTGCTGCAGAGGTCACCTGAATTTTACATAGTAGTACATTTTTGTGCAGGGTTTTTTGTTTCACCTGAGCTTGCAAGGGTAAGAGAGTAAAACCTGCTTGCATCATCCTGTGGCCATTATGAAGAGTAAAATCATGCTGTGGGAGCCTCTGTCAGTAGGTAGTCAAGGGAATTTGAAAGAGTCAGTAGAGAGCAGCAGATTAAATAATAAAAGAGTATGTATTCTGGCAGATGGGGCTTGCACAAGCCCTTGTGGCCATGTTTGCAGGGAAGAGATGGGATAAGCTGTTGCCCATATCCCATTTTCCAGGGGAAGCCCTTCTGGGGCCTTGTTGTAGCAGCTATTTCCTGCCATACCTGTCCCAACCCCCCAAGCTCACCTCTCCAGCCACAGGTGTAGAAAGGCTCAAACTGAAATACAAGTCAGGATGGGAAAAGCTGTTCAGGAACCAAGAGCTGCAGTTGAGGTGCACACTGAAGCAAAGCCATGGTTTGCTCTGACCATGGATGAGCATTGAAAAAGCTGAGCCTTGCTGGTTTAGGTGCTTTAAGCTGATCCTGGCTACTGCGACAAGGACAACTGCCTCTGGGAGCTTCTGCTTCCTAGGAAAAGACAAAAGCAGCTCTTCTTTAATAAAGACAGCTGAATGGCTCTGCCAAGCTTACTGAAGAGGGGGAAGCTTTGCTGCTTATAACTGGAGTGTGGGTTTTACATGGAGGAGCTTTGTTTTCTGGTGTGGAACTTGAAATGGTGTTAATACGTACACAATGTAACTTTCAAAGTGCTCTGCCATCAGTCCTACTGATTGGTCATTCAATCCTTCAGTTCTTTCAAGTGCCTTTAAAACACCTTTGTGAAAGTTAACTTTGGTTTTAAGTTTTGTATTTTATGCTCTATTGCCACTATATAAAATTAAAAGCAGATAAAATAAACATGGCATATTTGATTTGTGGTATTCTACAAATGATAGCAACCACAACAATGTAAATTACTGTTACAGTAACTATAAATCAGTGTAGTGACAACTTCCTTGCATCTCCTCCTCCAGGGCTGGTTTGCTTACCTTGCTGTGCAGCAGGAGTAACAGTAGGGGTGGCTGTTAATTCAGGTGCACGCTGGTTAAACAAACAAAAAGACTGGTTCTCAGGAGTTTATGCCTCACCACAATGATAGCAGGAAGGGACTTGTTCAACAGCTTCTCCATCCCCTGGTACACTCAGTTCCTCTGCCAGTCCAATTAAATCATTAACTTGTAAAATTCAGGATGTCACTTGCCCTATTAAACCAGGCTAAAGCATGAGAATCGCCCACACCAGACACTTCCCATCTGAACTGGGATATCCAGCACCAGAAATGAGGTGAGCTTTAGCAGTGATGCAAAATTACTGCAGAAGAAATGTCATCCGTGCAAGAAAAAAATCACAAAGTTGCCATCCAATATCTTATACTGTACCTTAATTCATATCTTTTTACTTGAAATTGCCCACAATGCCACTGGCCACAGAAAAACACCTCAAGTGCTCGAAGTAAGGCTGGGCAGGGCCCTGGGACATAACTGAGGCCTGTTTGTGTCTGCCTGTCCAGAGCAGTGCTGGAGCAGATCTGTGAACTGGAACAGCTGGGGGGCCCGGCCCCCTTCCCCAGCAGGCTTCTGGGCCCCAGGGGCCGTGCCCAGCACGTGTGGGTTCTCACGTGGAATGCCGAAACTGCAGCAGTGTTAGAAGTTGGGTGTAGCTTGGTAGAAGGCACTTCCAGCCAGCATGGAAAAGGCATTTTTTCTTTAATTCAAGTCCAGTGACAGATGCTTCCATATGCATGAGGAGGTGGGATTAGAACCAGTCTTTTTAAATCCAGTCTGGTAGGAAAAGACAGAGACCCCTTTCCAGGAAGGGTGGCTTAGAACAAAACTACTCCCGTTTTACACTTTGAGAAACTCTTCTGGGTCCTGTCAGAGCAAAGGACAGCAAGTTTGCACAATGTTAAAAATCTCTATATAAATACTCTATAAATACTATACTGAAATACTCTATATACCTATTTGTAAAATTACTAATTTTAATTTTCATTAAAATTACATATTGTAATAAGTAGCAAAACTTAAAATGCAGTTGATGCTCTTTAAACCAAGTTCATTTTTTACAAATGTATCACAGAAGGCATCATTAGATACTGATTTTAGTGGTCAAAATAGCTGCAGGGTTGGCCTGTGTTTCATTCAAAGTGGTCCAAGAGGAACTGGGGCTTTTCCACACTGAACCCAGTCAAGTGTTGCTCTGTAGTAAGTTTCTCTCAGTTTCTCTGTACTAAGTTTCACACAGTTGATACCTCTGTGTTCTCCCAGCTTTAAACACTTTTTCAAAGGCAACCTGTCAAAACTGGTTTATCTCTCCTGAAAATTACAACCAGAGCTCATTGTCCCATCTGATCCTTCTCTGTTGGAGTCAACATCGAGAACTTGCACTGACAGTAAAGGAAGGAAGTTCACCACGCGCAAAAGAATGGTTTCATTAGAAATTTATTTCTTTAAACATGGCCACTTTGAGATTAATGATACTACTTCAGGGAACATGAAAGAATAATAAACAGTTTTAGAAGGGAAACAATCAGGTAAGTCAGGATTTGCTTTTCAAACAGTAAAAGGCCAAGCTCCAAGAGGCAATAAATTTTGGCATAGGAGGACTAGTATTTTCAAATCCAAAAGTTGGCTTAGTTTTACAGTGGAAGCTTACTGCAACCTTAGCTACCTTTCCACAACACTGGACTCAGTCATAACTTAAATGTACAGGAGCATAATGTGAAAAGATTTTGTTTTATTAATTAAAAGTTAGCAACAGGCACATATTAAAATGAATGTGGCAAAGCCTTTACAAATGGCTTTACGCTGAAGCTCTCTTCCAAAAATGGCTGTTGCAACAAACTGTAAACAGAATTAATAAACAGTCTTTTACAACAATAACAGGGAAATACAAATGAACTAAAAGAAAGCACCAGTTTCTCAAACTAGATTACAGTTGTGCTTACTGTACTTAAAACAATGTAAAACAAATTACAAAAATGGAATGTTTTAAGTTTAAAATTAGTCCTTTAATTTTGTCCTAAAAAACATTTTCTCCTTTTCCCATCAAAAACCCATCAGTGGGTAATGTTTCAGTAGAGGGAGGAATACGTAAACAATGCACTTTTTTTTTATTTTTTTTTTTTCAAATCAAAAACAAATTTGGTCACTTAGCTTTGTGCATAGTTTAAGGCATCTGTAGCAATTTGTTACAGTTTCCTCCCCAATGTGGCTGTTCATGAAATTGTCACATTCTAAAAGAATAAATTAAAAAAAAAAAAAAAAGAACGAAAACAAACTAAAAGAAAAAAATGTTGCCGTTCAAACCCTTCCCCGAGCCCTCCCGCCCTCCCCCATCCCAAACGTACTCACACACCCACACATACACACACGCTGCAGCGAAAGGGGCATTTGTACCCTTGTTCTGAAGGACACGCTTCCCATCCCACTTTATTTCAGATTGGCAAATACCCTGAGCTGATTATGGTGTTTAGACATTCCACCTTTTTCTTGCATGTGCAGTTCAAGTGTACAATAGTGAGAACAACATGCGATGTTCCCACTGCAGAATCGCAATGCAGTTCGGACGCTTCCCCCCACCCCTGCCCGTCCCAGATTCAGAAGTGTTTTTTCGCCGTTAAAAAATTGCATTCCCATATAGCACTGGAGTAAAGCTTGGCTGTGCTCTATGATGAATGCTCAGTTCCCAGTGCACAAACAAAATTATGGCAAATGGGAGGCTTTTCTGGCATCCAAAGAAACAAGAGCTGCAGTCTCAGATTTGATCTTTTTCTTTTAAAAAAGCAAAAAACCCAAGTTAGTGGTTCCTTCACAGCCATGCGCAAAGGTTAAGTCTAGAACCGATAGTTTCAGAGTACATTTGTAAACATCAAGTCTTGCCAGAGGCAGCAGAGGATGGGCACTTCACATTTCCGTATTAAAACAGGGACTGAGTGGAAGGTATGCTTTGAACACATTTATGCAAGTCTTGCTAAATTCCAAGGGAGTGGAACAATCCACGTCAAGTCTTAGATTTGAAGACCGTATTCCAAATATCATGGGAAAACCCAAGCCATGGGGCACAATGAAGCTTTCGTCCCGTTGCTCCAAGGCTCAGTCACTGCTGTGCTTTGCATATTCGAGGTTCCGAACGACAACCAACTGAGGCGGGTGCATATTGCTCTATGTTCAGATCTGGCGGCTTAAAAAAATTCTGGGTCAAATGGTCTGTGTCAAAGGAAAACTTGGAAATAAATAATGCTGGCATCATTTTACCGTTTTACCAAAACCTTGGGCTGGCATGTGTCTCCTTTAATCCAACCGTGCAGATACCGAGGGAAGAGGCAGTTTTGTCATGGAGATTGAGGTCAGGACAATCGAGGTTCCTGAGGTAAAATGTCTGAGTCCATTTCCTCAAAAGTGGGGTCAACATCGTCACTGCTGCCCAGCTGTTCCCTCTGCACTCCCTTCCAGCTTGCCTTGTTCAGTCCCAGGTGGCCAAGCATTGTCTGGGACAGCCTCGTGTTGGAAAACCGGGCCCATTCCCCAAACAGTGGTTCCACTAAGTAAGTCATAAAACCTTCAAAAAACAAGCAAACAGAGGCAGATGAAACAAAAAAAAACCGATACAGAGAAAAACCAAAATACTCAAACCAAATATTTTAAATAGCATTTAGTAAGAAATAATAATCCTTTCAAACTACTATTCTCCAAGTGCATTTAAATATTCATTTAGATATTTCGGGCATCTTTACAAAAACTCTCAAAAAGTAAAAGATTTTACTAATCAGTCAGAAGAACAGCAATACACTGCATTACAAACTAACCTCCTTTCTTTCAAAGCAATGGCCAAACTAAGACAAATACTGGACAATATGGAGGGGGAGAGAAATCTACACATCAGCCACTAAGTCACTCAATTTAGAAAAGCTAAATTTCTAAAAGATTTTATAATTAATTACCCCACAGAGTGCCTAAATTATACTACACAGGGAAAAAAATATTGTTTTCACAATATTAGGGTGACTAAAAATACTTTAAAATACAAATTTTAGATATTTTTTAAACAAGGCCACAAAACACATTGATGTACCTGGTGTGTACGAACATGTTCATTTATTTGTAATGTCTATTTCCATGAAACAAAAAGTCAAAGGTAAGACAGCCAAAATTGAGTCCTTCAATTAAAAAATACATGATTTCTTAGTATTCTAAATTACAACATTGCAGCTCATTTGAACACATCAGCTTTTGTGTCAATCTAAAGCAATTCATACTGTGCTTCTTAAATTTATTTTCTTTTACTATGTTTTTAACTGAGTCCCACTTCACCTCAATAATCAACTTTTATTAAAATTAACTATAAAAAGACATTTTACTGTTAAAATCCAAGTCAGGTTAGCAAAAACTATTAATATAATGGCCATCCAGCATTCTCTATCACATCCCTGCCCACCGCTCTCCTTAAAGGCTGCATTTAAAGGGAATGCTGACATTCCAAAAAGCCAAACCCAGCAAGCCCAGTTGTGGCAAGCTCACTGCAAAAGGCACCTAAGACCACATAGCAAGGGGAAGGGGCCCTCCTCTTCCCAAAATACCACTTCAGATGAGGGAAGTTCTGGGCAGCAGTGTGGGAGAAGTGAGACAGCTGCCTCTCACACTGTACCTGCTCTGTGAGGAAATGGAGGGGCTCCAGCACTGTCCAGGCAGCACCGTTCATAAACAATTCAAGAGAAGTTATATAGCAAATTAAAATAAAATTGCTCTTTATAATAAAGCGCTGACACACACACACACACACACACACACACAGAGTATGTTCAGCCTCTAGGAAATGTATCCAAAAGGTGCTTCTGGTCAAATTGCATGCTGCAAGGAATCTACTAAAATGAACTGAATTGCAGTTACCAATCTGGATGTTGGCAATAGTTTCTGTCTGTCGGTCACAAAGTGGACTCACACCCAAGTGATATTTTTTTTCGATATCACCTAAAGAAACAGAAGTATAATGCAATTATTAAACAATCAAATCCCAACCAAATCAAACACGAATGGAAGTGAGTGTTAGTTAACCAGGATACTACCTGGCAGCTAGTGGAATGCATTTACTTCTCTTCCCATCTCCCAAAAAACCAAGTAGATCTGTCAGACTAACAGTACTTGCAGCTACTGTATTTAAAGGTATTTTTCAAACAGTAATTACAGGAACCCCATAGAACCACAGGTTTCCTGAAGGATTACTATCCTCTTTCTTGCAAAACTTCCAATACTGTCACAGAAATGACGAATTAATCCCCCCTCAGCAATATGGAAGGGGATAGCTTAGCCTTCAGAAATTTCTCGCTAAAGGCAATTTGCATTTCTGCTTCTCCATCACATTTATCTAAAATTAAGTCTCACATGATTAGCAGTCTGTTCCCCGTTTACCATATTCAAATGCAAATTAGCCGGTCTCAAGCCCACCAAACTAGCCTTAAATTTATTATAAAACAATTTAATAATAATGGAGAAAATTCAATCCATTTGTCAATTAAAGGCTTTATTAACTGCTTACACAAGTAAGCACAGTAACCTGCACAGTAACTAAAAATCTCCCTGGCTCTTACCTGCTTACCAACAGGCCTCACAGCTGAAGTTTAAATACTGAAGACACATGATGAACATATTCCATAATTTGCTGAAACCATCAGGGCAATTTTAAAGTGGCCATAATTATTAATCTGAAGCCCCTTTCAGCTGAAGGATATATTCCATCAGCCATTCTGGGTTCAGATTCTAAGCAGATTCTCTGCTGAGTTTTAGTAACTGACCTTTTGCAGGAAACACAACCCACGAAAGTAAAAAAATCCCATACATCTCAGTGCTCAATATAAATGGTCTAGAGCTCATGGATACTCTCTCCACATTAAGTACATTATACACTAACAGTGTATACAATAACTTGCCTTGATGGAAGAACTCCTCCGTTACTTTTTCACTCCACTGCTTGCTCAGCTCCCATGTCCGACAGGGGTTACAAATATCTGCACACTTCAAAGCCATCTGACAAGTTAATACAGCAGTGTTAGATCATCTTTCCTTCAACAGAAGTGCCTGTAGTTATTTAATTCCTGATAGCAGATTATTTTGGGTTTTATGAATAACAAACCTACCCACCATTTGTGCTCCAAAGTTATGTTCTATAATATTTAAAAAACACTCAGGGATATCTCATGATCATTCCTGAGTAATATGGAAATTCAGTCAACTCAAAGTATTTCAGGGCCACTATATTTAGTATACTCACTGGTACAGGAGCCAAAAATAACTTCAGAAAAAGAAGCATCAAAGCAAGCAAGCAGTATTTTCCATTTCTGGCTCTCAAGCTTTTATTTTTAGCAATGGTTTGCATAAGACAGAACTTCTCATCTGTTTGTCCACTGTCTCTTATAGCCCACAATATGAACCTAGTAAGAAAATGCCTACAAACCTAAGAAGATTCTCAAGGCTTTTGTTTTTAAAGTTTGCTGAAGCTTACTAGCACAACTGCAAACTGATTCAGAACAGCAGTGCTTTCCTTCCCGAAAATACGTTCTGACAAAGCATTTCACAGTTCTGAGGCTGCAATGGGGTTGTTAGAAGAGCTAAACCTTGCCTTGGAAACACCTTGCTTCAGCAGCTTTAAGTTATCAGACCTACCGACACACACACCATCACCTGGGAGAAGTGCTGGCTGTGGGAACTGAAGTGGAGGCAACAACCTTTTTGTAATGGAATAGAAAGACTAAAAGATAGTTCTGCTCCATTTGGAAAGGAGGAGAAAGCCTGGCAGAAGTAGTATTTAGTATTTTAAAGTAGATTACTTTTTACACTAAAATACTCTTTTCAAAACTATGACCAGCAAGATCACCTGTAAGATGAAGTGACGATGGTTTGCATTCTCTAAACATAGATCTCCTCTATCCAAATGGGATCGGAACATGGACAGGTACTCGTTTTGTTGACTGATGTCTGTGGCAAGAATGAGATCACCTATCTGGCTCTCCATCAGCTGCCTGAAACAAGTGACACCAAACATTCAAAAGTATATCAATTAAGAACAACAGTCATCACTAAATCTACATGGCTTTTTATCATATTTATTATTATACAGGTACAAGCTTTAGAATGAGCATTTTACTGAATTGTTTGTTTTCTTTTCCTGAAAAATTCTTGCAACATTCACAGAAATACCAGAATATTTCATTGGCAGCTTTCAGGAAGACTAAAACAGTTTTTAGCATTTTTTCCTCCCCCTCCCTTTTTTTTTTTTTTTCCTTAAAAATGCACGAACTGATTGTCTCAAGATTATTTCTAGTCAAGAGTAGGTGAAGATGGTCTATTTTAAACTACAGTTGTGGTGGCAGAACGAGAAAAGACTGCCAAGTTAAGTCTGAACAGGTGCATGACTACATGAATACACCCCTTCAATGTGCTTGCAATAAATGTTATTTTCCAAATATCACGTTGCTGCTCTACTCTACCAGCACAGTATCCAGGAATTCTTAAAATAGATCACCACATTTTGTACTCAAAACTGCCATGCAATAACTTATCTTTTTTGCAGGGCTGTCTTAGCTGACAGATTGTTTGTACCTCAAACTAATATATACTATGTGGTATAAACATACCTGTTTTCTAATGACATATGTGCAAATAAACCAGATTCTCTCAGCAACCCCACTGCTGATCTCCAGTGATGGTTCTCTAATACTGAGGTATTCTGTGAATTATAAGGGAGTAACAACATATCAGTCAATGCCTTTTTCTTAAACTGAAGAGCTATATACCAAGAGCAAAACCAGACAGTTTGGTTGTGTTTTGGGGTTGGCATTTTATTTTCTTCTCTTCTTTTTTTTTTTTCCCACGGAGGTTAAAACTCCCAGATCCTGAATACTTACTTAATTTGCACAATTTTTTATTCCAGTGACACGGAAACAAACATCTGCATTCCATCCTACCACTAGCTAAATACATCACAATTTATACTCCTTTTCTGTACTCCTTTCCAAACCTGGTCTTAACAAAACAATTAATTTTATCCTTACCTTATATAAAGTTGCTAGATAATGATTTGTTTTAATTAGGAAAGGTTGGTTAACGCCTGGGTGATCCAAATCATGTGTGGCAGCTGCTATTAAACTGAGCAGGACATCCCATGGAGTTAAAGATTTGGAAAGCTGCAAGGCAAACCCAACAGATGTTAGTAATGCAATATGGCCTTTGAAAAAGTGTATGAGTGTTGTTGTTCAGTAATTAACAGTCAATAGAAACTTGGAGAAAATCTTGAGGATGTAAAACTAACATTCCGCTAACTTTTCACAGTAATTCCCCTCCAAAAGCTACAAAATTTCAACAATGGTTTAAGCATTTTTCTTTCTGAATGGCAAGGTTCATTCTTAAAAAATGCCAGCATACAAAATAATTTCTGTTTAGTAATGAAGCACTTTTCCTAACCAGACCCCATAAAAGCAGCAAATTCTTAAAATTAGCTCTCCCTCTCATTTACCAAGTCCATTTGTATCTATTTGCATCTATTTTTCTTTAAATTCATACTACATTTTTAAAAGCATGAAAACCTTTCCTCCTAAGAGGAAGAAACTAATGCTCTGGGAGACTTAGAACTATTCTGGATGTCTTTCTACTCTTGTGCAAAATCGTATTTCAAGGTCTACCAGGAACAGAACCAAAGGAGGAAAATTTGCCACAAATATTTTTAATGTGCATGTCAATGAACTCAGCATGCATCTACATGGACTTACTTTCACTGTTCATAGCTGTTCCTGCTTGTGGTTGAGAGGTTTGAAAGTTTAAACTCAGTATTTAAGTCTAGTTTGCACTAAAACAGAGAGGCCAGTTCTGCCCATACTAAGGTGAACTGCAGCAAACACCCTGCAAGGATGCAAGTTTATGTTCCCTGTTGTATTTACCATCTATCACACCTCACATGTTTATAATGTACTTTAGTGCAAGAGAGCTGTAGTTCAGTGTGCTGAGCTACAGCTGTATATGTTACTAAAAACACAAAGTCTATACTTGTATCTGAAGCTTTACAAAACTTCAGTCACGAGTATTAAATAAAAAACTCTCAGAGCTTCCAAACTGCCATAAAAAACCTCATCATGTATCAGCTCTGATCAGGCTCACTGCACCAATTGGTCTGAGAGCAGCACTGAGAAACTGAGTGGGAGGAGTGGGCAAAGAGCCTCTGAAAAAGGCTTTCTGGATCCAAAACTTACTTGTTTCTATCTCAGAAGCAGAATAAGAAGCTATGCGACTCAAGGGAATACCAGATTGGTGATAATCTGCATCAAGGTAGATAACTTCTCATCTAGCTACAGAGCACTACAGCTTTCAGTTTAATATAGAAGACAGGACTTGGCCCTGAAATTGTCCAAGATATCACTTACAGCAGTCCAAGTAGTGAGGAACAAACACTCAATTAGTTTAGTTTCTTAAGGTCCATCTCTCTACCATTTCTTAAAAAGAAAGCCAAAGAGACCTCCTGATGGATTGCTATGAACTGCCTCTCGTAGAAGCAAACTGTTCAGCAACAGCAAAGAGGTGCAAAGCAAGGGTAATGGTAATTTATGGAAGAAAAAAAACACCCCAGATGACAAGTACACAGGTTTATTGTTGCCAGCTCTGACTGAGGTTGCAATTCTATATAAATGTCTGCACATTGCAGTCACTTAGCACAGCACGATGCTAAACAACTGCAACTTTAATTGCCCACTCTAGTTCAACATGAAGTCACACAAAACAGAATTTCAGCTCAGAAGGGGGGAAAAAAGAAAAGCATACTAAGTGTGGATCCACAGCCTCAGCAACAGGGAGGGCAAGGAAGAGTTCAAAAGAGAGACTTTTGATAAAACCTGTATGTGCATATACACATACATGTATGCATGTAGGTTTATATATAGATCTGTGCCTTACTGCTCTCTACAACTGCTTGAAAAGAGGTTGTAGGTGGGGTTTGGCTTCTTCTCCCAGGTAACCAGTAACAGCATAGAGAACACAGTCTAAAGCTGTGCCAGGGGAAGTTTGAGTTGGATATTAGGAACAATTCACAGAAGAAATTTGTATGGCCTGTCCAGGGTGGTGGTGGAGTCACCGTCCCTGGAGGTGTTTAAGTGGATGTGGCAGTCAGTGCCATGATGTACTAGACAAAATGGTGTTTGCTCACAAGCTGGACTCAATCTCTGAGGCCTTTTCCAACCTAAATGATTCTGTGATATGTGCACACAATCCATTCATAAGGATTTACACAAAAATACACATATTTCTGCGTGTATCAATGTTGTAGAAGTAAGAATGCTGCCTTACCTTGGGTTCTTTTAAGTAACAGTGCATGGCCTGAGTCACATCAGCAGCATGAACTGCATTATGATAAGGATTTTGACTGTGATAATCTTCTTGAACCATAACTGCAGGAAAATAACAAATATCCAAATTTAAATAAAATTGCAATTTTTTTCAGGGAAAAATTTATAAGCCATTTTATATGCCCCTATTAGGCACAGAAATATGCAATATCACAAGTTACATACACATAAAAGCATCAGAGTCAATAAATCGTCAGCTGAACCACGATGCAGCTGTAGGATTTTTATGTGAAGAAACAGTGTTTGCTAAAGTCAACTACATGTAAAGTCACCTCAGAGCAAAAATTAAACAACTTGAAATCAATATATAATCTGAGATACTCTGACAACTTCCCAGGGAAGGCTGTCTTTGACAATCTGTCTGAATGGTGAGGCAACACTGAATACAAAATGAAAATTATGCTATTTACCAAACCACATTAGGATGACTTTGTGTCATGACCTGAAAACAGAGAGGATTTTAGAGGAATTAAGCACTGCTTTCCTGCCATATGAAGTGCTTTGTTTTCCCATTCAGGAAAGTGGTCGTGGAAAACCAACTCTATATATTTTTAGGCATTTTCTCATACTTGTACTCAGGAAAACTTAAGCCCATATGTAATTTAGAAAAGAATCTCATTTAGATGATAGTCTGACTAACTATACCTAGATTCAATATTCCCTATTGAACTTCTTCCTTGCTTTTCTCCTCTTTCCTCTGTCTTTCTGTCTGTATTTGAATATTATAGATAGAATTCTTTAAAGGGCATCAACATTAGCTCAAGTACAGGGAATGAAAAAACTGTAACCTTAAAAAGGATGGCAGGGAAGAAGATCAAAAGCTCAGCAATCAAACTATATTCTAACGTTTTGCCTAACACAACACATTAGTTCTTCCAAGCAAACTTCAATTTTATTACATCTTCCTGTCTGCCTGCAGCCTGTCAGTCCCACCAAACAAATATGCCCACAAGCCTCTTTTCTACTTAGTTTACAAGCCCAAAGGATCCATGTAATTTTAAGTATAATGTTACAGCATTACTGATGTTGTATTTGTGAAGAGCTGTGCTCAAGGAAAGTCAAAACACTGTCACCACCATGTAATCTCAATAAGTACTCAATGGATAGCTGACAGCTCATATGAAAAATAATGAAAATCAATATGAATATCTTTGGGCTTTATTAACCTTAAGGAGAACTCTCTCTCACCTATTCCTCACATCAAGTGCATGAATGCATTTATCCCTGGCTTTCTTCTTAATTTTTTTGTGGCTTTATAGGCTGATCCAGCTACCTAAACTCTAGAATTTTTCTAACTTATTTTATTAAAGCAGACCTAGGTCAATATTTTGATCACAGTTTGCCAGAACTAGAATAGCACAACATTGCATTTTCTCTCCCCTGGTTCAGGTCTGGAATAAGAACCTGTAAAGATACAGTAAGAAAACACAGATCTTCAACCAGAGGATGGAAATCACTGAAAGACCTCACACATATGTGTGTGTGTGTGTATGTATGTATGTGTGTGTGTGTATATATATATATATATATACACATACATACACACACACAAAAAAAACCCCTTAAGATCCTACAGAGGACTAAAATCAGATTTCTCTACTTAAAAAGATTCCAGTGGATTCTCATATAATGTAAATTTTGTGTGGCCCTGGACCATTTGAGCTGTCCTAGTCCTTCTGGAATTTGATCTTCAAATTGCCATGGATTAGAGAATAAGAGGTGGCAAAAGAAAAGAATGAATTGTGTTCATGCTAAGAAGCTATATTTGGAAGAAAGGTTCTTTGATTTTACAGTGGACTAAGAGCTTTTTACTGTTATTAAGTAGAAGGCATTAACAAAAAGGGTAAGGTGCTGAATTTCAAACTTAGAATAAATTTCGCCTTCTTCAAAGTCTAATCTCATTTTAGTGAATTATGACTTTGAATAGTCATATATAGTTAAAACTCTCATCTTTTGATAACCAGTTAACTAAGCCAGTCCTTTCTAACTGGTCTTTCAAGATTATAATTTGCATGATGTCAACTAACCAGATGAGAAAGACAAACCCCATTCAGTTAGAACTTGAGTAGCCTAAAATCAGATTTCTATAATAATTTTCCTCCATTCCAACATATCAGTCATTAAGGTTAGCTGATTAACATTCGTGAAACTTGAGAAAATTTAGTCCACTTCAAAACAACATGAAATGCAAGACAACTGATTTTTAACTGAAAAAGAATTATGAAAACAAAAACATTACCTTATTTGAAAGGGGAGAAAAGACTTCCAAATATAATTTATCCCCTGTTAAGTGACAAGCTTTGAAACCACAGAATTGTTTTCTCTGAAACTGTGAAAAACTGCTGAAAGCGACCAGAAACTTGTTTCTCCTGCTCAGTTAAAAAAAAATCAACCCACTTCACAAAATTAAAGATACTGTCACAGAGGAACCAAAGGGAAGGAGGTCTCATACCAGCATCTGTCTGTGTACTGGGATGCAGACAGATCTGTCGAGTGAATGTACCAAATGGATTGAATATTCGACATTGTATTTACAATTCTTTCCAAAGAAGCATCCCAGTGAAACAGGCCCAGACCTTCAATTAAAATTGTCCTGCACTCTGTCTAGAGAGAAACTATGTCCACAGTACAATGCTTACTTGTGGGAGAACTTGAGCAAGCCTGAGATAACACCAAATTGGCACCAGAAAGGATTTTTAAGATATTCTGTACAGTTAGGGAACTATGTAATTGGAAAAAGTAAAGATCAATATAGAACTGAAAATCAGAAAAAAGAAAGGAGCTGTCTAGCCTTTCCCAATACAAATGTCACATAATGTCACATATTTCCTGATTGTTTAATAGATACTAAATAAATTTAATAAATAAAATACAGCATTGGCTATGAAACTATTAAACTTGTTAATACTTGTTTGGATTTAACATGGAATATGCTACTCACAAAAACTGAGAGATCATCTCAATTAATATAATTTAAATCATTGCACAATGTAGACTGCATCAGTACTCTTCAAACCTTATTGCTAAACTACAACCAGGTCTTCAGTTGAAGTATAAAAAGGCATATAAACAGCAATATTCATCAAAATAAAAAGCTGTATTTACCCAAAAATCTACGAAGTTTCATCGTATCTAATTGGAAGTGTTCAATTAGTCCATGTAGATTAAACAGATGAAAGGTTAAGCTGACTAGACTGTTTCCTAAAAATAAGATGAAAATACTAATTCATTGGAAGCCATGAAATCAGTGACTCTTCCATAAGAAAAGTATTATTTCAAACAAATTGGTCACAAAAATTATACAAGTAAATTTCTCTACACCACGTCATGATATTCTACATCAATTTATAAATATTCACATCTTACTGCATGACACGTTTGTATTAGCTGTCTCTAGTAACCAACGGTTTGGCTTATTCTAACGCATTCACCAACAGTCCAATGGCAACTGACAGGAAGAAAATGTTACTGAACATTAAAAAACCAACCCCTTTCAACACATAAAACCATTATAATGATATTCACTTTTGTAATTATATTTATGCAACACATCACAAACTCATATACAAAATACAAATACAATTACGTAAAGAGAAAAGCTAGACAACACTACTCATTAGAACACATTGCCAATATGCTATCTCTCATTTTCATCATAGATTTTGCTGGACTTTTCTTTATTTCACCCAGAACTCTAGAAAAAAGCCCCTAAGTATTGTAAAGTTATTACAACCTTGTAATGTATTTCACCTACTCATTGCTGTATTATAATCTTTTGCAGTGGTATAATAAAGCAAAACAGGCCACAATGTTTATTTGAAATAGCTTGTCCATTATTTGTTCTAAAACAATGTCATGGCTGACAATCTTCATTTAGCATTACAAAACCCAGCACAGACAGAAACTGAGGTACAAAAAGACAAATTTCTTGCAAATCAAGCTTATTATTAGGCTAGAATTAGTATATTCTCATGTACATGCCACCTCCTCACAAGGAAATAAGCAATTCTTGGAGCAACATCTACTGGGGAAATTCTTTCACAGAGGTTCATCCAGGGCAGCTCATCCAGCAGTTTTATATACAGCATTCTGCCCTTACAAACTTTCAAGAACACAGCTGCCTGATCAAAATGTCTTCCTAAAATGATTTAATTGGATGTAAAATGGATGGTAGTATTGCAAGACTTCCACAATAGAAGCTCTTCCGGTAGTACTTTAAATGTATTTGAAAAAAGCACATATAAAAGGTAGAGAGGGCTCTTATGAGAAGCACAACTTCAGATTTCTCCCATTTGATAAGCTAATCCAAAAGAAGCTATACTTACATGTTAACTTGTACACATAGCTTTTCCTCATTCAGTTATGTAAAGTTTATCATTATCTATATAGGCATTCTATTTTTACAAGTCCTTGCTATTTTTTTCTATCCATTTTCTGTATTAAATATAACTGTGAGGTTTCTACTTTTACACTTGGTTAAGCCAAACACCCCTTCAATGAAACAGAAGGGAAAGATCTTTTGGTGCCACATTCTCCTTTTTGAACCTAATTTATTGTTCTGGCAACTTTAACTGCAACTTTGGTACCCATTCCACATGACTGCTGCCCTCCATTCTCTTCCCACACTGGCACAAATGTCACTGTAATGCTGGACTTGCTCATCTCCTCCTTCCATTCTGTTCAAAACCCAGCTGCCATTGCTGAGATTATAATGCAAAACTTCACCCTACCCACTGCAGCACTCCTCCCTCCTCCTTCCCAGCACATTTACACATCTCTTTTCTGCTTACAAATGAACAATTCTTAGGGTGCTTTTTTTAACCAACTACTCCTGTAGTTCCTACTGCTATTTGTAATGGGCACACAAAAGTCACCAAAATGTTATCTTTCTTTTCCTATATTGTGCAAGCTATATGTACAGCACTTCTCTCTGCTCAATTCCCAATTCTCCAGGTATTTTATGTCATAATTATAATGGATTAACACCAACATGCCTCTTATGGCACTATAAAGTAATAGAACTATACTATCTAACACTACATTTATCAGAAAAATACTTGTTCAATACAAATGACCTTTTGGACACAACCATAAAAATTACCAGCACCCCATAATTGGAAAAAAAAAAAAGTCTAAGTTCAAAATTATTATTAGTAATTTGTATCAAACTACTACTATAAATTACTAAGAGAGAACAGTAACCTATAAAGTACATCAACAGCCTCTTTTAAGAATCAATGATTAGTATCAGTTTAGTATGACAGTGTCATTATCTTAATGGAGTGACCAGGCAAACTAGGACTCAGATTAAAGACTATTAAATCAAAAGTATTACCTGATAGAATTTGTGCTTTTTAGTAAACAATTACGTAGAACACTGCAACATAAGTGCAACAGTCAAGTTATACTAGAAGATAAAACACAAATGAAATACCAAAAGTAAACTCACCATTTGTCAGTCTATCAAAAAGAAAAATATCAAAATTCCAGTTTCCAACCTTCTCCAACATACACTGAAAAAAACCACAAAGGCTGTCATTTTTTAATCAGTATATGCCTATCTTCCTGTAGAAGGAAGGAGCATTTAAGATTTCAGAGACAGATCAAGTCTTTAGAATTTCTACATACAAAAAAAAAATAGCAGTAAAAGAATACATAAATTTGTCTGATAACTGAAAAACATCACACATTTATAAATAAAAAGACTGGAGGGAAAAACAAACAAGAAGTGCCTTGACAGAACTGGTTGGAGATCTTGCTTTCAACCTTTAGTCAATTTCTCAAAAAGACAATTTGAAACAATTAGGTTCAAACCAGAAGTAGGATGGCAGACTAGCATTCAGACTAGCAAATTAACCTCTGTTAGTCTTTTACCTTTTCTTTTTTCCCCTGCATAAAGAACAGTATCTAGATGATTCATGAGATATTGGAGCCATTGTCTGAGCATTTTAAGAACCTGGCTTTTACTTTGCACTGAACTAGCATGTCTTTGTCACAGCTGCTCCACATGAAGTGTTTTTCCTGCAACAGGGATGAACAAGAGCAGCAAACAGTCCAAGAGGCCTCACCAGAGTTGAGCAGTCCCAATCTCTGCCTCCCCTATCTGTATCAGAAATATCTGTCCAGCACATTTTACAACAGATTCCTGCCTTCTCCCATTGTCATTAGATTGGTAGAGCTGTATTGTGATCCAATTATAGATTCTAGCTTTTCTCTACCAGCTGCTAAAACTCTGCTATCAGAAGAAAAAAAGCATTAACAATATCTTTTTATGATTAAATTACATGCATATTTTAAAGATCCATTCTCCAAGTTATCAGATTTCTTCCTACACCACAGCCTGATCATATTCAGCATGGAATACATCCATTGTATTATAAGTATATTCTTTTTCTGTGTCAGATGACAAAAAATGCAGTGACACAGCCTTTGGGATCTTGAACAACCTGAATCTTTGCCTTCTCAGTCCCCTTCAGCACTGTCCATCCTCTGCTGCAAATACAGCAGCCTTTCATCCTGGTAGCTGCTCCCTTAGCACCAACTCTCTTCCCAGTATCTGCTTTCCCTGCTTTAGTGCTGCACAAGAAGTGCATTACAGTTATCACTTTTCTTTTCTAGAAGTGCCTATCAAAGAAAATGTTTGATATAAGCATATCCTAAAAAATTAATTTACTGCAATTTATTGAATTTAGGCACTCTTCCAGTTGTTCACCAGCGAGGTTAGCCTAAAAATTAAAGGGAATAGTTGTCTAAATTGGTCTATTACATTTCTTAAATACAGATACATTTTCCTCTCTTCAATCTTTTCTTCAATTATTCAAGGGCATTCTTAATTCACCAGTTATCAAAAAAACAAACAAAAAATGAAACAAAAAAACAACAGCAACAAAAAAACCCACTAGCCACATAAAAATCATCCGAGTAAACTTGTGGGCAGTAAAGGAGCTTGCTACAAACCATGAAATTTTGTCTGGATTTCCATTACAATATATACATATATACACACACATACACACATATATATACACATATATATTTTTTAAAAACAACACAAAAATACATACACACATGCATCAAAAAATATGCTTAAATTTGGTATCTGGTTGCACTTTTAGTATATGATACAGTTATATATACTAGCAAGCATTTAGAAAAACATATTTTAAAAAAACAAAAATCAAGCAACCAACCTTTGCTTGTCCATTATAATCATCATCTAAAATGTTTGAAGAATTTGGAACAGTGATACCACGGAAAAAACGGGAAGATCTCAGATATCGCTGGAAACTAAGCAACCTCCTCACATTTCTTGCAGACACAGAGACTTCAATCTCAGAATTTGCTACAAAAAATAAGAAAACAAACACTCTCTCTAAAAAACCTTTATCAAAAAGACAAGTGCTCAGGGAAGTTTGTTATAAAGATAACGCAATTTTTTTGAGTATCAAATGTTTCAGCACAAATACAGATATTTTTATTAATACTAAACACGGAGTCACAGATTAGAAAAAAAATTCTGTGTAAGCATCCTGTGAAGAAAAACAAATACTTAAATCATAGCTGCAACTTATCTTTTCAAGGAACTCTGTTAGTGAAAGAAAAAAATATTACGGATAGTTTAAAAACATACACAATCCTGCAAACAAATTACTTTTGGAAAATTGCTGTCATGTAGACACATCCAAGAACAAATCACCTAAGATGACATGTACATCAGTAAGAGAGTATCAGAAACTGAGTGTTGATACAGGAGATACAAGTAGACTTTGAGCAAGTACAGATTACATCTACACAGTTTAGAGCTCAGAAAATTCTTAGCTCTACTATGCTGAAGTTTTAAACACACGCAAGTAATTATGGTGCTTTTGCAAATAACTACACTCTTCTGCCAAACAATTATGACATTTAGGTTCACAGCATATCTAATTCTGTTTTCCAGTATGGTGAAAACACAACAGAAAGTTATTCCAGCCTCTTTTCAAAGATTAATCCAAATATTTTGCATTACTTTTATTAGGTTAACTGATTTACACAAATGACTGATAGTAGTTTATGTCCAATTTCATATGATATGCCTGAAGTATTTTTGAAACCCCAGCACTGAACTACACAGAGCTACAGTTTCTTTGTAGCGAGTTAGATATTCTCATTTTGAAATACATTAGGCCAAATTTGGCCTTTATTTTCAACAGTGCCTCCCTATAGCAGTTTTATGTAGCCAACAGGAAGGCAATAATCTTGATATTCACTCAGCCTACCTGAAATGACTCATGTTAAATAAAAATTTTAAAAGAGATATTAAGTAAGGAAATCAATGCCAACATGCTCTTTTTCAAAAATGCAGCTCATCAAAAACAACATGATCACAGTTCTGTAGCACAGATCTCTTGCCCTTCCAAAAACCAGACATATTAGAAGTTGGTGAAGTAGGAAATTACAACTTCTGTTCTTAAAGTCAGTCTAAAATGTTGTACACAGGAAGGTGTGGCCTGATTGACAATCTAAACTAAAAATCCTCAGTGATTCCTAGTGACAGCAGCTTAATTGTACATAAATCTTTATCCATTTAAATTCTTCTCCCTGTAGAAGTCCCAATTTACTTTCTGTTCTATGCTAGCTCATTAATATATTAATATTCAATCAATATATTAATTCCCAAACCACATTAATAAAACACCCCTAAATAGATCTGACAGTGGCATGATTACAGAGTATCTAATAAAACACAGCATCATTCCCTATCAATTGTCTGCGTTAGCAGAGATTAAACTGACACAACTGAATGCTCTTTCAGACATGCCTGAAACACTTCATCAAGTCACTGAAGTTCAGGGCTAGCATAGACATCTCCACATGAAGTATCCTTCAAGCTATCATTCTCAAGGCCAAGGGCTCTTTCTCTGAAGACTCTGGTAGCTATAATATATCCCAGTTTATATATTAAGTAAACAGATGTACTACGTACAATAAAGGTTGCTTATAAAGCAACATTCATGTGTACAGCAGGAAAATAAATAGATTCTGTCATGCTACATTACTCTACCAATATTTCTAAGCACATCTGTGACCATGAGGTTACAGTTTGAGCATTGTCAGCCTGTAGAACAGAGAAGCAGGGAGCAATACAACTGCTACTGCTAATGCAGTGTATGCTACAGATAAGAAGTTTCTCCCCCTTAATCTTGATCCAATTTATTAAGAGCCAAATTTTGACACAGAAATTAGTGGGCTGAAAATAAAATAATATGAAATGGTTATACTTAGGTCATAAAATTATGTAAAATATCCACAAAGTCACACACAAAAGCCAGAAACTTCACTAAATCTCAACAAATAAAAATATTTAAAGTAGAAAAAATGAGCACTTTTCTGGAAGCAAAGATAATTTTCTTGTTCTCAAGTACTCTTCTACAGATCTACAGTTAACAAACATTTGTTTTTGTTGTCATGCTGCAAATCAAATTTCACCATCACAGGTACCACCCATTAATCTTGGACAGAACAGTATGATGTAGGTACTACAAGTACAACAGCAGCTTCTGGCAGCAAAGAACACAACAGAACACAGAAATGCAATAATTTGGCAGTGCAAGCCTATGTTCCACCTATACTTGTATTTGTAAGTCATTTCAGAGCGGTTGCACATCTTCTTGCTCCAGGATTTTTTCTGGCGGTGGAGGTACAGAGGCAAATGAGTTACTTGGTTTTCTGTGAAGTTGAACCATCATCCTCTTCACAATATGCTATTGACATTTATTCATCTTACAAATATGTTTAAATTCTCTAAATTATCACCAATTTGCATAGCTCGTAAAACACTACAATTACACTTTAATCCTACTTTTTCTACCCCTTGTTAAAAGAAAAAAAACAAAGCCTACATTATTACAGCTTTTCTAGCAGCAATGCTGCTTATTATAGAATCACAGAACAGGTGAGGTAGGCAAGTACCAGATGAGGTTCCTCTGGTCAAACTCCTCTGCTCAAGCAGAGCCACCTAGACCACGCTGCCCAGAACCATCTCCCAGAGGCTTTTGTGCATCTCCGAGGATGCAGACTCCACCTCTCTGAGCACCCTGTGCCAGCACTTGGTCACCCACCCTCACAGTGAAAAAGCTTCCTGATGTGTACCAGTTTGTGCCTTTTGCCTCTGGTCCTCACACTGGGCACCACTCAAAAGAGCCTGGCTCTGTTCCCTTTACACTTTCCCTTCAGGTATTTGTATACACTGAGAACTTTACTCTTGAACCTTCTGTAGGGTGAACAGTCCCAGCTTTCTCAGTCTTTTCTCCTCAGCCCTTTAATCTTCCTCACCCTTTGCTGGACTCTCTGGTAGGTCCATGTCTCTCTTTTACTCGGGAACCCAGACTGGGACTCCATGTGAGGCATCTCCTACTGACAACATTTCTCCTCATGCATTTGCTTTCTTTGCAGAAAGGGGATATGGCTGGCTCATGTTTAACTTGTGCCCACCAGGAGGCCCCATTCCCTGCCTGCCGAGTTGTTTTCCAGATGGTTGTTCCTCCCCATGGACTGGGATTTGCACTTCCCTTTATTAGTTACTGCACATGGATAGCCCAAACTAGGTAATAACACTTTGACTAAATAAATGTCTTTATTCTTTAGATCTGAAATGATCAGAATAACTTCCAAATGAGAAGAGATCTTGAGCCTTGCCATCCCTCTGCAGCTCCAGACCACCTGATTTGTGGGACTACACCAACCCAAAACCTAGATTTCTCTCTTTAACAATTAAACATCTACCCCAGGACATTTCAGAATAAGCAAGTCACATGCAGAGGTTTGACAGGTTATTAATTTAAAGGCAAGGCTGAAACAGAAACAGCTAGCTTTCAAGGAAGGGGGTGAGGGGAAGATACATTCTTCAGCTGCAGGAACACATAGCTACTGTGCCTGCCTTTTCCTCACAGATAAATTATTATTAAGGATACAAAAACCAAGTGCTTTGTGGTTTTGGCAGACAAGCTAAGGCCAGTTAATGGAAAAGACTGGCAAAATGAATGATTCAGCTGTGCAATGGAAACTTGGCATTTCCCTCCAGGCACATGATTAAAAAGAGAATGACAACCTCCCCTCTTCTACCAAGAGTCATGAAAAGAGATGCCAATTTCAGAGACCCTACCAAACCAAGGTTCAGTAATGTATAGATCATGGAAAGAAGACAGTGAAGAATGCAGAGTGCATTGCATTTGCTCATGAATAAGCATGCTGCAGAAACATCTCCCAGCTCCAACACTGGGAGCCTTCAGTGTGCTAAAGGACCTTCTAATACCTGACATTGACCATTTGCTCTCAAGGACAGTTTAAGGACAAATTAGAATGATAAAATAAAAATGACATTTACAGCCTTGTGAACTAAAAGAGAATGAAAGACAAGTTGGGATGATGGGCACATAAAGAAGGGCACTACAGCATTGGGAAATGTTTTTTATGCAAAGGAACCAGAAGGCAAACTGTAGGCCTTAGTGCCTACTCAAAAGGAGCTGTCCTATGACATTCTTCTTGCCATTCCTTTGTAAGTTAGAGTTGTTATCCAAAGTATCAATCCAAGGTTTTGGGTTGTTTTTTTTTTTTTTGTTTGTTTGATTAAAATGGTTATATTCTTGTTTCTAAGCATCTTAAGTGAGATGCTGGTGTAATAAAAAAATCCTTTCTCTAAAATAAAGAAAAAGAAGTCATTCTGGTTATTAATACCAGTTATTTTGCTAATGTGATGCATATATAGCAATAAAATAACACATATCGCCTTCATGCAACAGATTTCATCTGTATTCTGAGACACTAATTTTAATCTCTTCCCACTCCCAATCTTTTAACTTCATGAAAACCTAAAAAAAAATTTTAGCACATTTCACAGGGATATTAAATATTTATTTTTTTCATGCCAATATAAAAATACAAAGTAAGAAAAGACAAATGATAATCACTTAAAAGATCATCATATACTGATGAATTTACTCTCAAAATTTTATATCTTTTGCATAGTAAGGACAGTCCACAAAAGGAAGAATGACAATTATGATTTGTTTAATTATTAATGGATTCTTAAATCCTAACAATATACTTCAATTTTCTCATAATGCAAAGGTAGACTTAACACCCTCTAATGGGAATCTGGTCACAAGAGGCGTCTCCAGCGATAAGAACTTTATCTCCATTTCTTCCTCGCTACAGCCCAAAAGGCAGATAGAAAATTATCCATGATAAAAAGCACTGTGTTTTGCTACACACCAATAGAAAGAGCATAATTGAGGATCTTGGGTATCACTGCCACTAAAAAAAAATAAAAAAAAAAAAAAGTATTTGAGGTAATGGATCCTTCTTACGTTTGAATGTAAAACCTGAACTTTGAGGTGCACAGACCCTCCAGAGGCTCTTTTCCCCAAAATATGATTTATCTTCTTTTAATGGAAGTGATCTCTCATGATTTTTCCATATTAACCCAACTGCACATTCACCATTTTTACATAGCAGATACTATCATTAAACCTGACATACCTAAAATTTTCAACTATCTGTAAAAATTTGTTGTAAAGAAATTTGTTGGAAGGAAAAATCCATTTCAGATGCCAATTAAAACCATCTTTCTAAGGATGCACCTTTCCAAAGATGATTCTTTCCAGGATACACGTAATTTTCAATTTATGAAAAATTTTAAAGCATTATCTAGTATTTCATACCACTAGAGGGACCCATAAGCATTCTAATTTCACATCTATTCCCATCAAACCATTAAGAAATGCACTATATTAGATCCATGAACTTATTTTTTAAATTATGTCTTGCTATTTAACTCTCCTGTACATTTACCACTCATGGTTCGAATTTTAAAATATTTTTATGACACTCAGTACTCAAATAATACATAAAACTAGGACTTCATTTGGAAGATATAATTTTAGTAAGGATTTTAAAGTTACGTAAAAAGACTAATTCAGACTATTGGGGTCTAAATTAACTCATTATACTTCCTGTCTTCCTTAGAACCACTTAGAAGCCTCGTTTTGCATCACTGTAAGCATTACACTCCTTCTGCCTAAAAAAATATTAAGCCATACTGTTTTGGTTTAAATGTATAATATATAACTACATACACATTCATAAATATTTTTTATTTTCCAAATATTTTCCATTCTTTTCCAAATAATAACGACTGCAATAATAACCTACAACAAATAATATGTTGTGGGTTAAGTATTAATGAAATAAACATAGCTTTGCAAGTGTCTTATGACTGAGCGGAATCAGAAAAAAAAAAATAAGTTTCAAGAAACTCTAGTAGTACCACAACTCTATTAAAAACTCTAGTAGTTTTCATCAGATGCTCCCTGATTGAGGGGAAGTGCTAGGCATCACCACCAAAGACAACTTTTCCCGAAGGACCTTACAGATCTCACTGCCTTAGCAAAGCACAGAGCCACAGAACCATAGAATAATTTAGGTGGGAAAGAACAGAAGAGACTTCTAAAAGTTCTTCCTCTGCTCAAATCTTCTGCTCTGCTTCTGCTCAAAGCAGAGCTAATTTGAGAGAAATTACTCAAAGTGAAAGGATTAGACTACTTCAGTATGAAGTAAGTGCCAGTTCTCCAATGGCACTGTAAATCATTCCACAGCAGAAGTATAAAAAAATAATCATGAAAAGGTATCTACAGGACTTTACTAATTTATCTCTTTTGAATTTGGGCTCATCTTAGTATTTCTGTAAACACCTCAGGAAAGACACAAAATTAAGTGAACTAAACAATATCATTCCTCTGCTGGAATGAGTAACATTTTGCAATAGTCTCAGGACTAGGGAACTACATACAAGGCAGTCTTTCCATACCAAATTACTGAATCATAAGCCCAGCAATCCTGCAGTTGTGTTTTTGGTTTGTTTTTTTTTTAATCTGAACCCACTCATTGGGCACGGCAAATCTGCAATTCACAACAGCATACCGTGAAGTAAGAAACATCACTGAAGCTAAATATTATGAGGAATATCATCAGAACACAAATACACAAAATATACACAAACATAGCCTCACAAAATGGGCTATGACTTGTTAATCAAGACAGTGACCTTCCTGAAGAACACGACACATAATGGCTCAACCCTTTTCCCAAAAGGACAATATATTCCAGATTGTCAACAGATCATTTTCTTGCTGTCTTCCCAGAAAAACCCACCTCTTCAGTGTCCTAGAAATCTTCAGTTCTACAGTAAAAGAATGACAGCACCCTCAATTCACCTTTTTTGTCTATTTTTCATCACCAGAAATAAAAGAAGAATTAAAAAGTAACCCATCATGGTTAACAGAAAAAGAATTTCCTTTACCAGTTCATATGACTGTCAATACAGAAAGTCAAACTTTGAGCAGAGATGAAAACAAAAGAATGCTCACATATTTTCCACCAAACCATTCAGCATACAAAAAAAGAAAGCCTTTTTGAATAAGGTACTTGGAGAAAGAACACATTGGAGAGGCTCTAAAGTAATGGGGGAAAAAAAATAGAATGTATCTCTGTCTTCTTCTAAGGTCAAACTTGAGCCAGCAATGAAACACAGCGAGGTCTGTACCTGTGCAAGTCTCCAGAACACACATGCTGTTTTACAGCAACTTGGAAAGAAGAAACTGTAGGCAAAACAAACAATCAGAATAACAAAAAGACCAACCTGCTCTGTATTCTCAACTGGCACTTTTTATCCCCAAATCATCCTTAACCTTCAAGCTCGCTCTTTTCATTTTGCCAGTACAGCTGCATTTGGAGCATTTTCTGTGATTTTCCCCTTGTGTGACTGCATTATCCTAACTAAATTCAAAGTCAAAATTTCTCTCACATGGTGGAACACAATTTATTTGAATAATCTGGACTGTGAATAATTAGAAGACAAGTTCAGAATTGCATCACAGAAAAGCAGCTTTTGACGAAATTTCTCAAGTACAAGCTTTTTACTCCTCAGTGATGGTATTTTCAAAAGGAAACAAATACTTCAAACTGATCACACAAATCTTCTTGCATTATTTATTCACTGTGAAACTCACCCTTCTTCACAGTAGACTGCTGAGTAAGACACACAATTACTGGTAAACATAAACAAATAGGTAATTCCTCTATTTTCTTGAAACATAAAAGGGCACTGAAATTCATCTGGACTCTGCTCAGTTTATCTCTAGATGGTATCATCAAAAGCATCATTAGTTGCTGTTATACCAGGATTTTTCAAATTGTTTCAGGCAATCAGTTTGGATTTGCACTTTTGTCTCTTCTATCAATTCTGGCCTCTCAGCCAAGGGAAGCCTAAATTCACTGTTCAAGGTAAACATTTTCAAATGGTTCATGAGCAAAGAACCAGAAAGTTAAAAACATCATTGAAACAGCACGTGCTGATATTTTTGCTAAATCTCAGAATAGCTTATAATATGTTCCACAAACTGTTAATTTCCAAGTAAACAGTCTGAAGGTTGTATAATAAAGCTAAATCATAAAGGTAAATAAACTCTGAAAATTTATCACATATTTGCAGTCTCAAGAAAGAGAATTCAATTTATCCATCACCTATAAAAATATCTCTTCCCTTTCCATTCCCCCCTAAAATGGCTCCTTACACAGCTAAGGAGAAGAACTATCTAAGTCTCAATGAAGTCTTATACTGTGCCATTATACTGTATGCAAGCAACTATTTTCTTCAATATTGAGCATTCCTGAATGTTACCAAACACATATTGATTAATTCAAAAACCCTTCTTTCTAAGATATTTTAACTACAGATGTGACAGATTTGGTTATCTGTAAAACACAAAACAGAGCCCCATGTGTTGGCAACATCATCATCTCCACATAGAAGCATGCTCAGATGAGACTGGCACAAGAGAACTCTAAAACCTCTTGACAAGACCTTACTTATTCTGGGCCAGGCTCAACAGAAAAAGCAAGAAGAAAAACATGTTTCTTCTCTGCAAAACAAAATTATTCATTTTTCTCTCTAGTTTTTCCAGATTATATCCAACAACCCTTTCCTAAAAGGAAGCTTAAAAACATTAATTTCAGCTGTATCTGCATTAGACACTTCTCAATATTTTTTTCTGTGATCTTAATTATTCATTTGATCTTTATGCATTTTAGCTTCACTTCCTCACTATAACATATCACTGTGCACACTCACTGTTTGGGATTCTTTTCAGGAGAAACAGATTAGGGCACAATAAATATGCCTTTGTTTGTGCATGCTAGAAAAACCTCCAACAATCAAAATTTCTTGAGTGTAGTTGTGCATATGTATACACACACATATATAAAAAATAGATATTATTGACAACCTCTCAACAGCAAGAAAACAAAGCCTAAAACTTTATTGCTGGATTACTATTTCTGAAAAAGGGAATATTTTTATCTTGTCACTTACCAAGTCTTCTACAAAACATTTTGTTTCACGTTAGCTTTTATCAACATATTCTGACAACACTGAAGACTGAATTACTATCTATGGTGTCTCAAGTAATGAAAAGAAAATTTTGAAGTATTCATGTAAACTAGAAGACAGTAAGTGTGATTATAGCCATGGCAACCACTTTTTCAATAAATTTCCTGAAAACCAAACAGTACATGCTGCATTCTCACAGCGAACTGCAAAACTCCCTTCTTATTTCTCATGGAGTGAAAAGTAGATCCACTGTTCTACAGTCAATTCAATAAAACAATACAGTGTATGCATTTGACTGTGCAACAGTGAATTCAGAGGAAGAAAAGTTGTGTGGCTGCTCTCTCCTTTCCAGAAATGGGGGATTTGATGCTATCTTGACATTATGCCCATGATCCCACACAGGCATAACCAACAGAACACAGTAAGAGAAAACCTACTAAGTGATGACTTAACACTACCCAACAGCCAACCAACAAGAAGAATAAACCTAAATCTCCCCATTCACCAAGAAGCAGTCTTGTTAAAACAATTTGTTTATTAAACTATTCTTCTTGGTAGTTCCTGCAATTACCTATAAAAAGGTGGCTTCTGGAATAACAGAAAATGTAGAAGGAAAACTACTATCCAACAAAGTTAGCCTTATCATCAATCAAATACTGCAGTTAATAATCCCCAGATATGACTCCCATTCCACTATCTCTAACAACAATAATTTTCCAACCGTTCCCAAAAGTTACTGTTGAGAATACTTCTAGACGGGTTAGAAACTTGAATATTCATGTATCAATTACAGAATTCTGGGATGAAGATATAGATGCTGAGCTTATAATGCCTAAGAAGATACAGAAGTGATCTTTAGAAATAAGTGCTGAAAAACTTTACTTCAGTAACACTGGTTGAAGTCACAAGTTCAAATAGTGTTATGAAGCAAAGTAAGGCATTTAAAATTCAGTACTCTTATAACCTATCAGTAAAAAACTAGGTTAAGAGCCTATCAATAAAATATTAGAAAAGAGACTGGTCAGCATATTATCAGTCAAACCTCCTGAAAGGCATTCAACTTCTTCTCAAAAGTCATTGACAGAAAAATAAGACAATGCTGAACAACCAAAGTTAGCTAAGCAAAACACAAAACAGCACTAATGCTTCAGCACTGTGACTGACAGCAGCTATACAAGTCCTCTGCAAAACACATAAGCAATGATTACTGCAAAATGTTTAGAACCACAGAATAAAGCTAGTGCATAGTACAGGAAAGTTACAGTCAAACTACAGAAACACAATGGAGGAAGCATGTCCATGCATTACTGATGTTCAGGGTACAGCTGTGGTGGGGAGGGAAAAAAAAGGCAACATTCAGATGGTTTAGTCTGCTTCAGCTGCCAAAGAGACCCTTTCCAGCTCAGTGTTTACCCCAAGGAAAGAACAGCTGACTGACTCCTCCCACATGTTACTGCTCTAATATTTGAATATTTTTCAGTCATTTACCTCTATGTGGCAAAATCAACTCCTTCTGAAGTAAGCAGGAGAGGGCAGGGAGAATATGCAAAAAATTAGGTCAAGTCTGATTTCTGCAACTTCTCTCTACTGGCAGTCTCATAGTGCATTACTAAATCTCTCTGGCTTACAACAATTAAGGAAACACTGATCAGGACTAAATTAGCATTACAGAGGGGAAAAAAAAACATTTTATGGATAAAAAAAGAATCCCACATTCATGTAAATTACTAGATAATCTACTGATATGGTGAGAGATGCTGCTGAATTCCTGTCAAAGAGCAACTCTTCATCAATCTACAATCCTGAAGTGCAAAAAATCTGACTATAATATGACAACTCTGAAAACTAAACACAGCATCTGACTTGAGAGGGAAGTTAAAGCCAAAGAATTTTTTGGGCCTCCTAGCAATATATTTTGCTGTCATCAAACACCACAGGTGATGTTGCTAAAAGCTGGTGGCGGAGTCTGAACAAGTAGGGGCAAGGAGAAAGGGTGTGAAAGTCCTTTCCCTGACTAGTCAGGATCTGCCTGATGCACAAACATCAGGATGGAAAGCAACAGTGTGATGAGGACCATGGAAAATAGCTAATTTGACAACAACAATAATATCATACATTGACTGCCTTTTAACAGGTAGTTATTTTAATACTTCTGTTAGTATTTTCCTATATCAGCATGAAATGCCACATACATATATACACAAAAAGACAGACAGCTATGTACTTCATAAATTGCTTGCTATTTCTACAGAGAATTTATTATACCCAATCAGGACTTGAGATGAAACTCTTATCCTCTTTACTGAAAAAATTCTACATAGCACACTCTTCAAACTTTGTTTTCTCACCTATTTTTATGAAACTTTTGAACAAAACTAAGAGTTTAAGAGTTTTAGAAATTATCTACTTTTAAAAAGAATAACTTCAGTTAAGATCAGAACATAAGATCAGTTTCTGCCACTCATTTTTATTCATAAGGTAATTACAACAACCACACTTACTACTGTGAAATCGGCTTTACTAAATCTCTCCATTGCATTCAGAACACTTGGAATTGTGCTGATACAATGCTGGTATAGATCCTTTATGACACTTAATACATTCATTATTGGCATAATTTAATTAAGACTCAGATCCCCTGCACTTTTGCTGCAGGGTGTTGTTTGTGGTGTTGAAACTTCCTATTACCACAACTACTGACAAATTTCATTGTAACAATATAGATGGATAATTTTACTTTTTTCTCTACCAAAAAACTCTTCTTGTAACACTTCCCCCCCAAAAAAAAGGTTCCTCAAACCCATAATCAAAAAGTTTAGGCTGCCACTTTCTCTTAACACTTTAATTTCTATTTAAGATTTGTCTCTGTCCAAAAATTTAAATCCTAGCTATGCATTTGAGTAGATGCAAATGCTAATTCATTATGATGAGGTGAAGAATATTGATATTACTGTAATTCTGTTCAAACATCATCCTGGACAGGGCCTTCCTAGTGTTTTATAAAAACAGAAAAGTATTCTCTTCAACTGATTGTGTCTGCCAAGTAAAGCACACAGCACACACATTAGTAGCTGTTTAGAAGATAAGTCTTCATTTCCATATGGATTCAGGCCTAAATTCAATGAGTTTACAATTATAATTTTTTTAAAAAATATTTAGCAGTGAAGATTTTCCTCTTCTATTTTTGGTAATGAGCTAGAATGAAAGATTTTCCTAAGAAGTATAAAAAAAAAGTCTTGCTATAAGAGCTGCTAACTTTATTTTAGAGGTTCAGTAGTTAAAATTGATGGAAGCCTTTGTTTATTTGTCATTTATCTGCTTTTAAATACTTACAGTGAAAAATACGGAAATCAATGTATGGATGAGAACCTCTTCTCTCTGTTTCAAATCCTGCCCGACTTCTTACTCGCACATCTCCTAGAAACAGGGTCAAGAGTGAAATAAAAGTGTGGAAGAGTGGCAGAGATAAAATGCAAATGAACATAGCCTGGAGGGGTAAAGATTCATGTACTTAATGGAGGAGAGTAATTCAAACAATAGGCCTACTTCAATGCTTTTTGTTTTAAAGGTGAAATTCAAAACAAAGTTTGAAGACTTGTTAAACATGCAATCACATGCTTTCTTGCCAAAATCTCTCCTGCCTAAAGCATACGTTGCCAGAAGCATGTGATAAGCATTCAGATGAAATTAGGAAGAGCTTGCTACACCAGTATGGTAAAAATGCACCTTAATATGACAGAAAACAAGAACATTTAAAGTTGATTTGCTCCTCAGTAACACACATACAACGATAACATTTTGTAGAATACAAAAAAAGATTCAACTTCTAGAAATGGTAGCTTTTAGCAAATAAGCTAGTTACAATATGGTTTTATATTATATAGTATTTTCCCACTAGCATTTACTTACTTGTGCTCAGCTGTTTGAATATTACACAAGAGCCTATTAAAATATCAAAACTCAGTATTAAAATTTGATCCAACTATTTTGCACTGTAATTAGCTTCAACCTGAATCTTTTAGCATGCTAGTTGACTTCTACTTATGCATTTTACCAACTGAAAGCTGATCAGTATTTTTTCGTTAGATATTTGTATGTATTAATATAAGCAGTTCACCTGATTAAAAGCTTTCACTAAAAATCATTTTGCAATTACAAATGTGGAGAAATCTTTGAGGATCAAATGCAACAGTGTTCCCCTCCTCAAACCCTAACAAAGATAAATTTAATATGAGCAAACGTTGTGGTTTCTAATTACGAAAATCCTTCAAGTGTCATATTCTCCTCACTTCCAACACAGCACTTTTCATATGAAACCAAAATAAGTAATTAACAAAAAGCACTATGACTGAGTTTATAAGAACTAAATAAAAATACAGCTGTTTATTATTCATCAAGTCATTGACATCTTGAGAGCATTTTTTCCCTTTTTTCTTTTTCAACCTGCTAATGTGTAATGCTAAAGTAGGCAACTTATCAGAAAATAGCTAAAGATACTGACTCACACTTCAGTAACAAGCCTTTAACAGTTAACAGATATCTTTCTAGAGATACATATCAATAAACACTGACACATCTACAGTGACGCACTTTACATGAATGTTATCTTGTGAGGCATGCTGGACGGACCACAAAGGGTAAGCAGGCCCAGGGCTCCCCTAAAATTTACATATCAGTAAAAACATAGTAAATACATATGCCTTTCAGGTATTAATCCTTTTATTTTTTTTTTTAACTGAAAACCTTAACTGAGCTGCAAGGGAAAGCAACCCAATTACTATCTGCAAGTATTATTTTTCAGACCACTTACAATATATTACTTATAAAAGCTTCAAGCATTCATTTGAGCAGAGTGCAAGAGACTTGTCTCCTTCCAGGCAATACAGAGGCAGCAAATTGTAGAACTCTTCTGTTAGGCACAAGCAACTGGTGAATTTTATTTACAAAATAAATTAATAAAAACGAAAAAGAGAGGAAACTTTGGAAGAGAGAGAGTGAATGCATTAGTAGCTGTATATGAAAGTATCAGTGTACACGGAGGAAAATTTGACTTTCATTACCTTTCACTCATATTTATCTGGGTAATCAGGCATAGCTACAGCTGTGTGAATGAGTTCACCAGCTAAATTAAAAGAAAATAAAAGAGGTTTTTTAGTGGAGCTAATTTTTTACAGAAAAGATGATAAAGCTTTTGTGATTTATTTTTAGTTTTAAATGCAGTTTTTTACTTTTAGAATTTACAAACCACAATACAAATTAGCAAATAGATTCAGCCAGTGTATAACTAGGTTTTGGCAAACAATTTAAGGGTCAAAAATAGGAACAATACCTGAAGACCAACATGGAATTCTGCAAATAACAAAATGAGCAGATTCATCTGATAAGTGATGTACAGAAAAGTTCTCTCTATTCTTTTACATTTACTAGTACCCTTGACAAACAGCATAGACAGAATAATAGTATCTGTGGTACCCTTCAAATGCCTACAATGTTGAGTATTTTAGGGAGGAAAATAACAAAACTGTCTGTAAGTAAAATGAAGAAGTGCAACTGACTATATTACCTTAAACAGGAATTATTAGAATATCTATTTACAGGAATAGTTAGCCAAAGAAGGACTTGTATACTAAAAATGCACATGGCAAACTAAGGGAAAGGAAACTGTAATAAGTTAGAGCTAAAATGAGTGTATTTACTTGTATACATATAAAATGAGAAATTCCCAGCAATGAAAGCAAAATATTTTCATTACATAGTTATTGAACAGAATTCTCTCTCCCTAATCATGATAAAAGAAGCCATTTAAAAAAGAAATCTCAACAATGGAATAATTTTTTTAGACTACAGCTGGATTTATTCTGGAAAAATATATCCCTTCTACAGGACTGAAATCCATTACAGCAAACAAAGCAGAAAATTCTCTTGTGCCAGAACAAAGGCAAAAGAGATGTCTCCAATATCATGGTACAAAACTGCTGCATTTTTCAAGATTTCAGACAGTAAAAGTACTTGAAAAATATTGGTACAAGTGGAATTTGATGATACCATACACCCATCTGAAGTTTCTAAATATACAGAAGGAGAAAAAGGAATAACTGGCCGCACATTATGAAACAATGTGCTATTAGCACAGTGAAACTAACCTCTAGTGCATATGTATAGTTAGTTCCAAAACATCCAGAAATACTGGATCATCGTTATGCATTCACTCTTTGGTTAATGTAACCTGCAGAAGATTAATGAATCCCAAATGCACCCACTTCATTGTACTTTCACCAACATAACATGTTCACATCAACTTGCTTGGGAAATCCTGCACAAGTGTGTTGCAACCCTGTGACTCTGGAGCTATGCAGAATTTAATTGTAAAGAAGAGACGTTTATCTTCACAGGGAACTGACAAAAAAGCACAAGATATCTCAGATTTGAGATTACTTTTATCAAACAATAGGACACTGTTACATAATTCCTTCAAACAGCAACCGAAGTCCAACCTCAGAGCCAATCGTGATTATGGTAGCTGAAAGAATTAAAATCAATACCTAAACAAAAAGAACTTATGTATAGTTTTCATTTATTTAGACCTTTACAAACACACCAAAATGTTTACACAATCTTTTGAAGCCATCAAATCCCACAGTCTGCTTATAGGTAAATTTCCTTCGGGGAGGGCGCAGAAGTGGCAGCAAACTGACGGACAGCTTTTCTCTGAAGTGTCTCTTCTTGAGCCACTTTCAGCCACACTGGAAAGACTCCCGTGTTACCTTTATGGAACACATTCAAGTCCAGCATCTTAATGATACTGGACTTCCAGGAACAAATTTTTCCCTCTTTGAGAGTTCTGCTGATTTCAAAAATTCAAGAAAAAGATTTAAAAAATGTGAAGACTTCCTTTCCAAAATTTATTTTGAGCACAAAAATGATACAATATCTGATGGCTGAACATTTACTTAGGTACATTTTTTTCCGAAACAGTCCTGCATGATCAGGATCACTAGCATTTTTAAGACAAAGATGATAGTGGTAGAAATTTAACTGGAGACTAAATAAATCATGGAAGAAGGAATGTAAGAGGGAAGTTTGCATCTATAACTGAAAATTGAAATTAGGGCTGTAATAAAACTTACCTTGAAACAGATTGTTTAGTTCCTACCCCTCTCTCAGATTCCTGCTCACACAAGAACAGCTCTGATACTTACGAGGCAGCTGAAATGCCACAGCTGACATCCCTGGGCGTTAGTGTTACCCAGCACATACTTGGTGCTACCCTAACACTGCAGTGTGGCACAGTAACAATGCAGCAGCTGCTTGGGGAGCTGAGGCCATCCGGAGCAGGGGCAGAAACCTCAGAGACCATGGAGGACAGCTGGGAGCAGAAATTACGACAGCCACCTCAAGGTAAAGGACTCAAGTCAAAGCCATGAGATTGTGAAGAGCAGAATTTTCAGACAGAATTACTAACTTCACAGATTAAAATTCCTATTAAATTTGTTGGAGAAACAGATGACAGGTCAGTTGAATGTGCCAGAATTAAAGCAAACAGAATACAACATAAAAACCACTACCAGAGAAGAGTCTGCACAGTACACAGCAGTTTTTCTACAGTCTTTCCTATTTGAAGTGATCAAGACCTCAACAGGAAGATAAATGCTCCAATTGTAGCTGAGAGGTGCATGCTCCCCCACACTCTACCCCATGCACAGTAGAAAAACTTTCAGTCAATATAAAACGACAAGAAAAAGAAACCAGAAAAGCAATAGAAAGATCAAGAAAATATCAAGATTACACAGAAGCACTTACAAGATATTTTGAGAATTCCTCACAGTTGCTGAGAAAAGTGGTTGAGGTGATGCAGATTATTAGCCTTTCCAAGGTCTTAAAAGAAAAATTCTACAATGCTGCATCTGTATCTATATTTTAAAACAGTAAATAAGCCACTCGGGAGTGGCTTAGTGTATATTTTGGGAATGGGGTATGACAGATGAGTCATTACAGTCAACGCTGCTTGTTTATATCCACACACTGATGAAGGCAGTTAGGAGTTGGCTTTTTATTTTGTATACCCCTAAAAGAAGGATCTTTTAAATTGAACCTGGACACAGTGCCATACCACAGGAATTCCTATTGGTGTAAATGAATTTCCACTGGGTTACCATTGGAACAGCCAGAAAACAACACTGAATGAAGCAACTTCATGGCCAGCAGAACTAAACAAAGGCAGAGGGAGTTACTGTAGATACTCTTAGCCTTGTATTTTTGGTCTGCTAAGATAAACACCTTATCAAGGTGCATTTTATTAGTAGATACAGTCTGTATGGAATAAACCCAACAAAGTAAAAGGCAAATCTTCTCATGACTGTGCCTAACTTCCTATTAAGTTACAGCTGAAGATTCCTTATAGCTTATTCTGCTCAAGTGTACTAAGATAAACAGAACAATTACGAAACTCTCACAATACTGTAGCAAATGCAGTGCTTCACATTTCTTGCAAAAAATTGTAATGGAATATATTAACCCTTGAATCTACTCTGATATGGATGTTTCTACGTCCCGAAGAGTCCAACTGTTCAGCTTTCAGGCTGGTCTTTTTTACAGTCCATTTACAAATACAAATATAATAAACATGTAAATAGTTGCTAACTTGTACAGTATAGTGCACAAAGCATTTGGGAAAACCAAGTGATCTCTATTAAGTGAGAAATTAATATAAATTTATCACATAATGATTCAAACATGCCATGAGCAATGTTTTGTTTGTTGGTTGGTACCCTCCTCCCCCAGCTAAGTTGGAAGTCAATCCTTATAAAGATTTACTGCTCTGAATAGCAGAACAGCATGAATCAATTATGCTAGCAAGAGTTATACTATTCATAACAAGCACCAATCTCATTATATAATAATTAATTCCAATGAGAGTACAAGTGAAAAATTAATTTACTTAACATCATGTTCGGAATATTTTCCGGTTCTACCTATGAGAATAGTGGAAGATTTCCAAGACAAATTAGATTTTTCTCTCCATTCAGATGTATATACCAGAAACTAGAGGAAGCCATGCTTTGCTTCTCTCTAGAACTACTTGAGCATTATCACAAATCCTTCTGCAGAAATGATGGGCCTAACTACTTCATTTTAACTTTTGAAAACAAAATAAACCTCTTTACAACAACAACAAAAAACCCAACAGCTTTTTCAATAACATTTGGAACCCAGCATCTTCTGTACTCATCTTAACAAATCCCAAAAGTAATTAAATTCTCTGATCAAAAACCTTCAGCAGTCAGTGCTATAGTATTAACAACTTCACAAATGTAAAAAAATCAAAATAACTGGAAAAAAATGTGAAGCTGCTAAGTCAAAATTTGATTTATATGTATATATGACCATATATTCCTACATATGTAGGCTAGGACTATAAATTCATATACACACATGCATATAGCTTACAATTTTAAATTCACAGACAATGTATTTATTAACTTCTGGGGACTTTAACATGTACAATATACTACTAAATTGAAAAGACTCAGGGCATAAAAAGACATGTTCTGGCTGATTTAGTTGGAGATGGTTAAGAATTTGTAATGAGTAGCTGTTGGTGCACATTGAGCTGTGCAAGACACCATGCAAACATTCATAGTCCAGAATTTCAACACAAATTCATAGCTCAAGGTGGCTTAAATTAAGTGGCATCATTTAGCAGTGAAACAGACTTGGAGCACATACACAGTCCCTGTGCCATCTGCACCACCAGCAGCCTCCAGAAGAGCTGTGGGAAATACTGAATCTGGCAGCCAGATCTGCAAGAGCCTTGCATCTTTCTCCTCTCAACAAGTGACCTCAACTCCTTCTGTGCATTCACTATCACAGAGGATCTCCCCTGGATGCTTTCCCCTCCCAATACCATTGTTTTGTTTGAATTTGGCTTTACCCTTTGTCTCCCTGCCACTCTGGAAGCACTCCTCAGTAAGCTGACTGAACCATTCAGCCCTGTCAAGCATCCTTTCCCTTCTCAAGTCACCTTCTAGGATTAATGAGAAAAGTATTGTTTGAAATGATATCAGTATTTCACAAACATCTCACACATTTCATAGCCTCAGTATTGAAGTTTTTAGGAATGTGATAACTCTCCAGCAAGTTATCTATCTCTGTTACAAAGATACCACTGCAGAAAGATCAATCATGAGGCACTTAGAAAACTTTACTTCTACCAAACGCATTGGGTTAATTATAAGAACTTTCCTTTTTCTTTAATATAGGAGTAAAACATTGTACACAATGTTTAACTCAGGAAAAAAAGAAAAGAAAAAAGGAAAACAACCAAAAAACCCAAGTCAACACGAACGAACCCAAACTCTTGTAGAGATTCTAACCAAAATATTATCCAGGACAAAGAGAATGGTAAGTTTATTACTTCAACAGAGATATAAAAATGTTATTATTTAAATCAATCATAAATGTTGGAACTTGCAATATAGCAAATGGTATGCTTACCTAGCATACGAATGTACAACGCAGTCTGATCAGAGCTGTCATAGGAAATCGCTCCACGTCTCTGGAAAAAAAGAGCGTATTTTAAGCAAGTTAGAAGCAAGTTTTAAATTGAGATGAAAATAAAGTATTAATTGACCATTTTCATTTTAACTCTTAACCCTGATTTTAGAAATTGTCTTTCATGCAAAATGCATCTTTCAGGTACTTACATCTACTGATTTTGTTTTAAGAAGGGACAAAGGAAGGATAGGAATTGGTAGTGAAAAGATTATGAAAAGCGAGATCAGAGTGTGGTAACAAACATCCCCATATATTTCTTTCCAATGTTCTTCAATCATTCCTCAAAACAGAAAAGACGTAGAACAAAATTACACAGACACAAGAAAGTGCTTCTCCTGGCCTTCTAGAACACCATAACTGAAACAAATACTTGCACTTCCTGGTTTATAAATCTACTTTTACCTATGAGATATTTCAATCTTCAAAAGGTAAAAGATGTAAAGGAACTGAAATTACACCATTACTGCAGCCTTAGGATGCCACATGCTACTTTCATTCTACCCTGTATTTTCTGTAGGCAAAGCAAGGTATCTCTAAGGTAAGATATTATACATAAAGGCATTTCAGAGAGCCAGCAAGTAGTATTTCAAATTTGACAATAAAAATTCAGAAGAGCCATCAAGTTATCCATGTACTACATTGAGATACTCCCACATAAGCTGTACTTCTTACCTACATGGGACATATATGTTTCATATGCAGCTACCGTGGTAGTTACAGGAAGTGTCCCATGAGGTGGTGAACTGGTCCTCTAACAGCTAAAACCGGAGGAATGTTCTCACTGGCATCACACAGTCTGCAAAGCATCACTTCCACCTAGCACCCGGCCTCACATCCTGCCTTTATTGTACTTTGACCATCTTCTGCCCCTTCCTAAGGCCTTCATTAATGTTACTTGTTAATCCTAGGATTAGAGGATCACCTTCACAATCAGACCTCCATTTTGACAGTTCAGAACATTTGCTCTTTACAGAAATAAGATTTTTTTGTGGGAGGTGCACATTAAAAACTCCTATCACCCTTCTCTGTACACCACACTTCTTTCTTACACTGAGGACAATGAAGTCCTTGATGCCACCCAGAGTCACCATATGCCTTGAGAACTTCAGATAAAAGTCAGCCTGGTGGCAAACACAATTGCCCATTTTTCATTTGTGCATCAGGAACAACACTCCCTCACGGACATACAACAGCCTGAAAAATGTGGAAGTTCAAAAGGTAAGAAATCAAACCACGTCAGGAAACAGGGTAGAAAAAATAATGTTGGCTGTTGAGAAGAATTCTGAAGGAAAGAAAATGAAGGAAAGAAAAATTATGTGGAAAGGCAAAAAGGCAGAACTGCTGATAAGCATCTATTCACAGAACAACCTGAATGAACTCAAAGACAGACTAGAAATTAATAACCTCAATCACCGTGATGCGTACAAGCGATGCACTAAAGACTCCAAACTCCTATGTTACACTTTTTTTATGCCAAAACAAAAAATAAAACATTACACTTGAAGTTGTAGAAGTTTTTTCCAAAAGTAAGCTTAATACGCAATTACAGAAGTGACCAAAAGACTTAGCTCAAAATGGGGTCCAATAATAACAGCTGTTGTAAAGACTACAAGGAAGAACTCCCTGCACAGAACTTTTGTTATTTTAGATTTTGTTCTATATTCCCTTGGAAGATCATAAACCATGCAAATAATCCCTCAATATATGTTTGTACAGCATTTCTCACTGCAGTATGCCTGTCCCGATGGGGAAGGCAGAAATACAACTCATCAGCCAGAAAATAATGCTGATTTCTCACTAACATTTTCAATGTTTTTCATTAAACTTGCCTTTGAGTTTCAGAAAATCTCAGATGTATATATTTTCCATAGCCTGGAAGATTTCACATCACTGACTAGGCACAATCAGTGATGTAATTTAGTGCTAACTTGCAATATGCACCTGTCTATCACAGATTTCTGGACATGTCCAGTACAGTTCTGTAATCTAATACAGGAGAAACCTAAGCACACATGCAGCTGCAAGACCCACATACAACTGGAGCATTAGTCTCCAAGAAAGAAAACAATATACAAAAATTTAGCAAAAATAAAACCTTTCAATACGTCAATTCTAAAATATTATTTGCTCCCTAAAATAAAATGGTTAGATAAAGCAGTATATATAAAGTAGTGCATCCATGTATGATATCAGATACAAAGCACATTTTTTAAAACATACAGTAGTTGCTTACAGACAAGTGATTTTGCTCTGCAATTATATACCTGAAACAACCAAAGCTAGTAAAATTACCTTAGAAAGCTTGGTTCTCCAAGGAAAAATAGAGACAATTTATTGTATAAATTTCACTAGCAATACTACACAAATAGTAGGACAATTTTAGCTAAGTCTGCTAAAAGGTCTCAAAGATACTTTTTCATTGAAATTTGTTAAATAAAATAAATAAGAGGAAAACATGTACTAGCAAGTTCCACCAACAGATGTTGGGTGGGTGATGAGTGGTCAGATCTTTTCTCTTTAGACCAGGCAAATAAGTGAGGAACAAATAGCTGAGCACTGTGGTGGGCAGTCAATGACAAAGGACAAAGCAAATGGTACAGAGGTTTTTCAGCAACTTGTGATAAGTAAACTAATAATATTATACTTATCCAGACACAGATCCAGACACAGATACAGATACTTTGTGTCAGCTTACCCTGCAAATACATAACAGACTATCTATTGCAGGTTGTGGTGTATCACCTATTTTCCCCACTTCAAATAATACTGTCAGTGCATTTGTTATTCTACCCTCTACAGTACTCCCAAAAAATGCTAGGAAAAAGGAAGAAAGACAGAAGTAATTTAACATACCTTGTGTGTGGTTCTTTAAGATATACTGCCCAGATAAAACTACTTAACCCCAGCAAACAGAAAAACCAGATATAATCCTTCAGCTTTTACTGCAATATGATCTGACAGACAGCAAATTCGGAAGGCAAACGTGTCTTGAAGAACTAAAGTTACTGTAAAGCACTCAAGCATTCAAACTATTTAATCAGCAGGATTTTACCCTTGTTGATGACCAAAAATGCCACCCTCCTTATTGCTAATCAAAGGCACACTCCCTGTAGCTTACACCAAGACACTAAGACTATACTTACCCTAAAAATATACCTTACTTACACAACCATATGAGACAACCATAGCATACATACACTGAATGACTTTAGAGACACCTTGCACCAGAAATCTTTGTGGATTATGACTGGTGGCTTCTGGTACCTCAAGATACTACTTATCATGTTATTGTCAATATTTTTAATTCATTTAGCATAAAAATTTATTTCTAAATGTCTGTGCCACCTCTTCAGTCTACCTGAAGATTTGTACCTGTTAATAACAATACTGACCCTCTGTGCAGATATCAAACAAATAAGCACCATCCCAGCAAGCAGATAGAATTATTAGTGCTCAAAGACAAGACAAACCTAATGTGCTTGTGTTTAGGCAGGTTTCATTTTCATTTTCAAGCACAAGGACAACTTGGTTGGTGGGAATGTGCTGGACCCTAAGTGATTCAACAAATTCCTCAAGTGATTAGGTGAGGTTCTCAACCGCTGTGCTCCTCTGCAGGCACTAGCACAGCCACCTGAACTGGGTGCGCTCTTTTGCTTCAGCAGTGAAGATGGATGCCAGAAAGATGACTGGGAAGGATTGTTTATACTGGACTTCCACTTTCAAAGCCTCACCTTAAACTTCAGTTTCACACTAGAGTATCGTTTATTCTTCCAAAGGGCAATACAGTAAAAAAGCTTCCTTTTTTCCTCTTATGACACATATTTGTGGAAAGTGAATGGAAGATGTTCAAACTAAATTGGAAGATCCATTAATCCTCCAAGAACAACACTGATACAAGGACTCTGCAAAAAACATGCTAAGGGAATATCTACCAGAACTTAAATCTAAGTCAGATCTCTCTGAACATCTTTTCACAAAGTATAGAAAGTCATGAAAGGCCACGCAAGGGGAACGATGTGCGAAAATAGCACACAGATACATCTTCAAAGGGAAACCGCTTCAGTGATGCTTGGGAGTACAAGCATTTGCATGTACCACTTGGAAACCGAGCACCTGCTGCTGTTTGTGTCAAACAGAAATGTTTCCATTCATGTATCAGTTTTATCACATGGACTTCCCAATCTTGTTGAGAGCAGAGCACCAGCATTACTGCGGGGCACTTCATTTTGGCGAGGGCCAACTTGTGGACTGTCTAGCAAAACAACTCCCAGTCTCATTCTCTAACAAAACCTTCTAGAGCTGTTGGCCTTCAAAATTCAGTACCACCCATCAGAAAGAACCATGCATGCCTTTTGATACACGAGCCTCATTTTGCTACTCAGTTGTTTATTCAGAAGCTGGGAAAGAAAAGACAGAGGACAGACAGCAACACAGCCAGGCACGTGTTTTTACATACCTGACTTTCCAGTCCAAGCTCTTTGCTGAACTATCAGAGCATTAGTCTCAACTGCTCTGAAGTGTGGAGTTGTTATACCGTGGCAACTGCAATGTACTGGTTATGCTGCCTCAAATATACACACTTGGAAAGCATTTAAGATCATAAGACAGTTTATGAACTGGAAGTCTTCAGAATGACAAAGTAGTTAAGACCTTATTTCTCCAACTATTATTAGATTTCAAAAGCAAGACTCATGTATCTTAGTCTTATTTCAGGTATTTAAAAGTTACATGCTAAGATTCACAGTTTTTCAAAAGACACCATCAATTAATTAATTCACTAAAGCACAGAAAAATGCTCTTTACAAGCACTGAAATTGACATTGAATTCAGGTAAGCCACTGCAAAATGGTACTACTACTATTTAAAAATTTCACTGCAGTTCAAAACTTCAGTTACTCTGAAAGTTTATCAAACCAGCAGTAAGAAAACATCATTAATACTGTCTTCCTGAAATTTAATCAGTAGTAAGAACTACACCCTTTCCTTCAAATATTCAAATGTGATAATTTTAATGTTTTCTTCCATATAATGCTATTTTACATGATCACCTCGCAAGACAGATGGCAACCATTTTTAAACTTAGCTATCCGTTTGAATGATAGTTATCAATGTTAGTGATACATATATCTCATAAGCATCTGTAAGCTATTTTTTCTTATATACCTCAGATGTATATCATGTTGCATAAGAGTTATCCAATGCTTTATCAATTGAAAAAATCAAGACTTAAAAATATACAAAACAAAAGCTTGAAAATTGATCAGAAAGAATGTACAGTCAAAAAAAAACCCCACAAGCAACTGGTTTAAGTGAGGACAGTAATGCACAAGGGTATTGTCTGACAAAACCAAATCAAAATAGTAGAAAGACTCAAGGGCAATGGCAAAATACGTAACTGGATGAACAAAAAAATACTAATTCTTTAAAAAAAAACCACCACTAGCACATGTAAAAACACAATCATAAATAGCAGGGAATTTTATGCATAACTGTATTATGTCAGCTACCTGAAATTCCTATTTTTGCCCTCCTTAAAACAATCTCTGACCAAATGGGAATAGACATAATCCTTGAACAGGTTTTTCATGTCAAGTTCCAAAAAGCCAGCAGTTCGACAAGATAATAGTAAAATGCAGATGATGTACTGGCCTAGCACACAGGCTGTAAATCTGTAGAATCTGCTTTCACTCACAAGCAAACATCCATTGGGTTTCCTGGTCTTTTTCTTGATGTGACAAAAGTTGTCACAAGTGCTAGCAACTAAGCCTGACCATTTTTGCTTTTAATAAATTTAGAAACATGTTATTGGCAATGACTGAAGAGTACAGGCATGGATGCCTGGCAAGGCTTGTTTTCACTACAAACTCAAATTCATGTTTGTTCAGATTCTCCTGTTAATTGTACAAAAATTTTTAGAAGCGTGTATGAGTAACAATAACAAAAAAAAAAAAATCTATTTATAAATGCAGGAACTCTATTTTTTTTCAGTTTCCTTCATTCTCTCTAATGATTCTGGCTCTCCTTCACAATCCTACACTTAAATTTATTCCTCCTTCTAGAATTAATTCCAGATTATGCAGCAAGCTATGCTGAGAAGAGCCTGGTCTCATCTCCAGACACCAATCTCACCTATATTTACTAGCCCAAATATACATTATGGGGATACTTATATTCCTTGGAATGGGAAAGTAAAAACTTACTTCTAACAATTAGCATGCATTTTTCAAAACACAGGGATCTCAAATGGAAAGGCTACAAAGTAAGTAAAGTAGATATTTCACATAAGCAAACAAAACTGGTATTTCCACTCCTGCAACTCTGAAATCAACAATACAAAAAGGATATCCTGCCCAGGAAGCAAAATACATTAATCTGTATTATTCTCACTATGTTTTAAATTGTTTTTCCTTATTTTCACAAAGGCTTTAAAGTACTATGAAACTGAAAATCTCCTAGTAACAGAGGCAAGCCAACTCCTGCCATTCAGAAGCCATTTCAGATCCCTTTTTTATCCCGTCTCCTAACTGGCACTGCTACAAACACACTCTTTCCCACTTCAAGGCAAGCAAAAGTCAAGAGCTACAAAATTATGTATGAACACTTAAGAAACACAACCTTAAATAGCAAATGATGTTTACAAAATAGATTAGATTTTAAAAGGAAAAATAAGCACTCATGAAGTTCTTAATGACTTGTTTTCTCTCCAACTACTTAGAAACCCAGTTAGTCAAAACAGATTTTAAAAATGGCCTACCTTAGAAGTAATCCATTTGATAAGGATCAGAGCTATACACCAGATCAATGCAATTCCCATTGGATCACCCCAAATACCTGAAGCATAATCTCCCCCCGCCGGCCACCAATGCTGAAAGCAGCAGGGCACGGCCGTGAGGCACAAGGCAGGCGGCAGCTGTCACCTGACAGCCCCTGCAATGTGCTCTGCCCCACTCCTCTCGCTGCCAACGCTGGACTCAACAAGAAAGTTTTACAACCAGAGGACACGGCAACTAGTGAAACCTTACTAAACACCACAGAAAAGCTAAAGGAAATGTAAAACCATGATTACATCCTCTCGTCATCTTTAAATACAGCAAAGTGTGCCAGACAATAGGTTCAAACTCCAGTAGTCAAAACACCCGAGCTAAGTCAGGATACTGCCTTGCCTTCAAATGCTATGAAGAGCCTGCTTCCAGCAGATTCCACTACTTGTGATATTCACAAGTTCCTTCCTTCTCTGCCACCTGGAGAATTGCTAAGAACTGAACTTCAAAACATACTTCAAAATTGATTTTATAGTAATGTACTACAAATAATGTTAATGAAAGTTAATGCAATTATGAACATGTACAATTGTTCAAACCAATTGTCATTGTTTAACTTCTTATTTTGTCCACTAAATACTAGGCCATCCTTCATACATCTTTTTAGCCAGTCACACTCATGCCTGAACTGGCACAGGGCTTCCATTTATTGCTTCAAGGATTGAACCTGGCTACAGCCTCCCTAGTCCTTCCCAGGGTTGGAAAGCAGTCCAGCTTCCTCCAAGAACACTGATTATGCAGAAAAGTGGTCCTACATGCTTGGTGCACCCTTGAGATTCATTCTAATTTCTGTCATTTTAAGCTGAAAAAAGCGTTTCATTTCAGAAACACAAAGAAATCTCAAATACTTTGGAAAAAACAGAGCTACAGTGGGGGAGAAAAAGGAATAGTGTAGGATAATGAGAGTTTAAAAGGATGAAGCTGAATAACTGAAAGTAAAATTATATGAAGAGTCTGCTCTTCATGTAATTTTTTTTTTCAAAAAAATTAATTCTAAATCCCAATATGTGCACAGAACACAGAAGTTAACACCAATCACCAAAGGAATAGTTTTAACATTAAACTAATTTCCTCCCCTCCACAGGAAAAGGGGACATAGCACAGTGGATGTTTACTGAATTAAGGAGAAGATTTGTTAAGTGGGATAGGGCTCTTTGTTATTTTATATCATGATTCCAAATATTCATGATGCCTTTAAGCTATTATCATGGTCTCAGCACAGCCTGTGAATCCCTACAGAACCATTACATTCCAAACATTTATCTTCTGCCCTGTACCCATGTGCCAGAAAACCAGTCAGATCAAAACCAAAGGCAAGAATATTCAGAATGGGCCTTTTGGTACCTCAACTTAATGAATGAAGAACTTACTTGAAGGTCTGTCAAGTTCCACATAAAATACAAACTGTTGCAGAGATACATTTAAAAACATCACCACCTCTGGACAGTTGACAAAGTTGAAACACCCTGACAACTAACCACCACCAGTCTGATGTGCCTTTAAAAAAAAAAAAAAAACCACCCCACAATAAATGGCATCAGGCTATATTTGCATTACAATTTGGCACAACTGGCACAGATCAGAACACAGCTGCTGCTCCGATCTTTACACCTATATACTGTATGAAGCCCAGGAGTTTTAATTTTTAATTTTTTTTTTTTTTTTTTTTTTTTTTTTTTAGGTCATATTTACTCCAACTTCCTGAAACAGACCCTACCACAGGAGGTTCAAAGCTGCCTAAAAATGACCCAGTAAGTGATCAAACCTCTATAACCCTGTTGAGGGCTAGGGCACATTTGGTGCACACAAAGGACTGAAATGATTTTGTTTCTTCTGGAAGAAGCCTAGGTAGCACACCAAAACCACTCCGGAAAACAACCAAATGGGCACAGCAAACAGGAACAATGAGGTGATTTGCTTCAAGACTGAACTCTCCTCTGAACAAAACTCCAGCATAAATAGCCTTATACTCTTTGAAATGTCAAGCATTCCATCACCACTATAATCAATCCCTGACAAGTCTTCTGTTTTCCTATCTCAAAACACATGAAGATGTTCTTGGAATGTGTGTGCATGGTCTTGCCTCAGGTGCAAGGTGCAAGACTTTCTTCCACCAATTTCAGAAATACAACATTACCTTAGAAAATAGAGCTATACAAAGTGATCACCTATCCTCATTATCTTCCACCATCATGTGGTTTAATTAGGAAGCCTCCTCTTACTGAAAGTTTTCTTAAAACTGTCTCATGCACAAATTTGATATGAGAACACAGAAATAAAAATATGACCACCTGTTAAGCACCACTACACCATTACTTGTTTTAATTGCAGCTTGGAAATGGAAAGATTGTTTTGGAAATACCATTCTGAATTTGGAGATAGAGTAAGATCAGAAAGTGACTGGTTTGTATGAGAAGTTTAAGAAATGAACACAGAAGCTAAAATGTTTCTTTTGGGTAAAGTGCTGCTTTGAATGATCCCACTAACAATTCCGAGGTGAAAGTAATTACAAATATGTAATGTACAAATATGAAAGTCCTACAAATATGTGGAAGAAATTATTCAAGTTTATTAAAAAGTATAGTAAACTCACAGGTAGAAGGCTCCATAAAAATTCCCCCCTTGTTAGTATATGTTATACTGCCTCAGTTCTGGGACTGCAGGGACCCTTGAGCTTTAGGCACCCCTGTCAGTCTCAGCTTCATCTTGAAACTAAGAAGCACACCAAAAAGAAGAGGTATCATACAGTGCCTTATATTTTTTTAAAATTGGGGAAGTTGCTAATGCTGTTTCATCTTCTTTCTTCTCTTTTTCTTTACTGCTTTCTAAAGGATTCTTTTTCAGTTTTTCTAAACCCCATTTTCTTGATGTCTGCAGAGACACCATGTTTGGAAAGGCCAGATTCACAGTACCTAACATTTACATACAAGTTGTGACCTCTTCCTCTCTCCTTACCATCAGCTCACACATGCAAGTGCAACTGCTGTGTCTTACAATTTCAAAAGAAACAGAAATATCCCAATGACTTCAATGTAGATTGATGATATGCAGCATTGTAGATGCATTTAAGCAGTCAAAGGAACGTTTTGCTACAATTTTTGCATTTACTGAACAAACCTCTCTGTGCTATTCCTGATAAGACAAGCATGCATTATCAATACAGCAGAAAGCACCTGGGGTCTTGCACAGTTGTTACAAAGATTCCACTAAGGAATTTGCTAAAGATATCAGTTTGCTCTCATTGGGAAGCAGGCACCACATGGGACCAGCTCCTACCCATTCAAAGTAGCTCCCCCATTAATACCCCATGATGATTTGTAAGGCTCCAATTATTTCCATATACACTCCTAGAGATCTGCAAGGCTCCATGCAGAAACCCATTATTTCCTATTATGTACTCTTGATATTTGAAGTACCAAGTATAGGATCCCGATTTTACTTGTATATTTCTAAATACCCATCTGTTCCAATACTTTTTTACTTTTATTTATTTTCCTGAAGTTCATCAGCCCTGAGAAACAACTCAGGGCTGCCTTACAAAGCTTAGTAATTACTGTTTGTGCAGAAGTGTCTTTAAATGCTCCAAAACCACAAAAAAAAAAAAAAAAAAAAAAAAGAAAAAAAATCAGTAACACCTACAAGAAATCCAGAGTTGAAGCAAGAGCACCAGATTTCAGAGACACTACTGAGTTTCAAATGATGCTCTGTTTTAAATACAGCAGGGCTTCATGGATCTCTATCACCACCTGAGCTTTTATGTTTAAGTTGCTTATCAGTCCCACTTGCCAGAATGACCCGATTTCATGTGCATGCACTTGTACACCTGGCCCAGAAAAGAAATCTCCATGGAGTCTCCTTTGCCCTTCAAACACCCCCCCTTCCAGAGGAGAGGTTTGTGGCACACTGATTTCTAGGATACTTGCTGTGAACTTTACTATATTAACAGCATGTAATGCCAGTAGAGGAATGAGCTATCATTTACAAATTCAGCAGCACACAGTGGAAAATATTTCCATCACACTCATTTCCATCTTATATTTGCTTTTCTCCCTGTCTCATTATATATCATGTGTGATCTCTCCCTCCAGCAGACTTCACTAAAAAATAATTAAATGGTAATCTATGAGTATTCTTATAACAAGTGTGGGTAGCTACTGCTGGAGTCCAACCCATCCACTAAACACTGCACTCAAGGGAAAAAGAAGAGAAAATACACCATTATTTTTATAGATACTGAGAGCAGAACTTCTAGAATTTCACAATGTATATACAATGACCAACTTTTACAAATGCTACTTCTATTTACATCTTAATTTAAAATGTTATCTAAGCATTTTACTTCCAATTCAGCTTATTTAAAAGATTTGCCATGTTAGCCTAAGTTGCAACTAGGTACAAGATTCCAACTACTCTAGCTGTTTATTAACAAAATCATAAAATCATTTAGGCTGGAAAAGACCTTTCAGATCATCAAGTCCAACTGCTAACCCAGCACTGCCAAGTCCAGCACTAAACCATGTCCCTAAATGCCACATCTCCCCATCTTTTGAATAATTCCAGGGACAGTGACTCATCACCAAAGCTACATATCAGGTAGCAAGCCATAAGCAAACATGAAAATCTAACAAAGTTAGCAAAACTCACCTTTATGACCACAACTACATATAAATCACCATTGCAACTGCCTAACTCAGTGCAACTAAACTCAAAAGGCTGGTTGATCTTAAACTAAGGGCTGAGAACTCCAAAACATGAACTTTGAAAGTAAGGACAGCTACAGATCCAGAGGGCAGAAATTATACCCTTAAAAACCACTTTTCAGTTTTAGAATTTTTCCATTTCAACCCTCAGTAAGACAGAAAAGGAAAGAAATGTTCCTTAGAAAATATACAATCCCAACAAATGAAAGAAGTCAACAACTTGCATTTCTGTACTATGACCCATTCTGTGAATTTTCTACTGCTACTGCAACATAGCAATAGAAAACTATCAGGATCTATGCTATGTATCCTTTATTTCTAAAAGGGATAAGAGGTAGTCTATATTTTATAAACAAATCATATAAACTTTTGTCCAAAAAAGCACATTATTAAACATTGCATATTTCTGATGGCTGATTGAAACCTTTCCTCTTATTTGCTCAACATCATGATTTTGCCTGTTAACAGAAATGGACACGTAACACTGAAAAAGGCAAAACCGTACTTATTGCAGTTGAGGGGTATACAAGAACATTTTTTAAACTTCCTTGCATAGTTTAAACACCTTGAACCAGTTTACTTATTTTAAAAATTATTCTTTTGCAATATAAATTAGAGAACTCTCAGTGCCTCTGTCACACCACGAACCTCAGTTTAGCTACATTTTTTTATAAGAAAAAGTGTTATATGGTATAAACTGGCTCAGGGACAAACAATCCAATTCAGATCATTTAAATGTAGAAACTCTGAAATTTACTGTTTCAGGTAAAACAAATCACCAGAGGATTAACTCAAGTTCTACAATACAGTATTCTTTCTCTGATTTATTCAGACAAATGTTTTCAAAGGATATTTAACTACTATGGCATTTTAGGCTTTTGTTCAAATTCACAGAACTAAGATTTCTGCTTCTCTCCAGAGAAGAGATTTTGGAAAGAAGTTAGATATCACTTTTTTCAAAGCTTCTTTAAAGAAACAAACAAACAAAACAAGTATGAAAAAGTTCGGACAAAGCTGATGCACATGTAATTGTCATTTTCTTTTTAGGAAATATTCATTTTTTAACCCTTGCATATAGCAAGTCTTACCATCCTGGGCAGAGAACCATATTAGAGGTTGTACAGATGCTCCCTCAGGACTGCCTACAGCAGCCTGTATCTGCCCACACCAGTCAGCAGGTACTGCCACCTGCTCATTCACAGCAAGAAACTGGGCCAATTTTAGAGTTCAATACAAATACATTTATGTGTGATTTTTGAAGAGTTAAAGAATTGTACCATTGTTACAAGACAAAGTTCTACCAAGGTCTCAAATCTGCAATCCATTCAGTAGACTGTTCTGAAGGTGAGATGCAAGAAGTAGAGTTTTAGCTGCTCTGAGTTAGTGTGTTTCACTATTAAATACACTTTCAGCCAAGACTGAATGGTATACTGGATGCAAATAAACAGTCATTTCAATTCCCACGTACTTCACATATTGCAAGTAACCCAAGCTATGTAAGTGAGAACATTGAACAGCAACGTGTGACAAGAAAAGCTACCAGTGTTTTAGACTTTGGAATAAAAAATTTATGTTCTATTTCTAAAGCATATCCTTTGAACAGCAAAAGATCATCTTACTGTGCTATATTTAAATGGGAATCTAAATAAAAAACATTGAGTTTACAATCTCACAGAAAAACACAGCAAAACTGTCAACACACCACAACAACCAGAAAAGAAAATTACAGAACTTAAAGTCACACAAGTTGTATCTTATAAGACACAAGTCTATCTTCTAAATTCAAGATTTAAGGTTTTTGCCTTGGAGAGAAGTTTTCTCAATAAACTTTATGCTTATGTGAATACTACCAGCTCACCCGTGATTCTTCAGGGCCTCCAGAAGAGTGTGTGTGGAAAGGGGGAGCACAGGAAGCCCTCAGGGTCTCCCCACACGGCAGCTCATGTATGAATTTCTACAGATGTGTTTGTCCAACTCATGAACTCAGAGAAGAGAGCAGTGCAGTGCAATAAAGGAAGGCTAAAAGGCACAGGGGCAGGGTACAATGGGAGATGCTCCTTTTCCCTTGCTCCCTAGGCTTCTCTCTCATTCACATGTGAAAAGGAAATCAATAAAATCTTTGGTAACAACTAAGAGCCTCTATTTGACTAAGTGATGGGTACTCTCATAGCTATGAGGGCTCAGCTCTCTAAGCCTAGAGTAATATCTTCCTGCCTGGTTCTTGTCTAGCAAGTTTTTCCTAATCCAGCACTGCTAAAAGCCACCTTTAACCCCTTCATGTACAATTCAATTCACTTTGTAGGAAGCATTTAAAGAACAGTTTACACAAAATTTAAATATTCACTCTTATTGAGACTCCCCAGGCAACACGGCTTCCATTTACTTTAAGCAAGGATTTTCAATTTCCAAATCTCATTTTAAAAAAATAACAATTCCCACAGGGAAAAAAGAAACAGAACAAAATCTAACACATTTCAGCAGTTCCCTAGGCACACTGGCATAAGCTAAAGCTCCAACAGTATGTTAGATATTAGAAAGGCAGTAATAAAATCACCTTTGCTTCTGTTTCCTTGCTAGCCATCACACAAAAATATTAGGTTGTCAAAAAAGATTAAATTTCAAGGGGAAAGCTGGAAGATTCACTTTGGCAAATTAAGCAGAGACTGCAACAGAACATCTGAAATAAAAGTCTGGCTTTCATTCTCTTATTTTGTGATTATTTCCATTAAAGTAACTAAAGAACTACAGAGCACAAACATTGAAACTGGCTACACCATTTGCTGTCAAATTCACAAATCAATATTGTATTTAATTTATGATAGTAAATGAAAATAATAATTAACTTTAAGTCATCACAGAGTTTAAGAAAAATAAAAGGTGTCACAAAGAAAGACCACAAAAAGGCAAAGCGCAAAACTAAGAAGCCAAACGTGGTATCACAGTATATGTAATACAGAAAAGATTGACCATCTACATTCAACTTTTTTCATCTCAGAAAAACCCCAGTAATATTTCAAGCTAAAAGAAAACTCACACATACAAAACTAACAAAAAAAAAACCCCAAAACAAAAATCAAACAACAAAGCAACAAAAAAACCCCCACACACCATATACAAACCCAAATCATAGCAGTTATAGTTTCTGCTACAATATTCTTCCTAGAAGAAATTCATCTAGAGATGTATTTGCACTAAACACTTATTTCAGAATTTGCTAGCCCACCATACCCAAAAACGCTTTCAGTCTTCCAGTTAAGAATAAACTGACCAATTTCAACTGAATTGGATAGGCAGACCAATTTCAGCCAGACCCTTTAAACTTCAAGAAGCTCTAACAAGACAGTAAGCTGAAAATCGAAGTCTTCCCCATGCCACACACCTGCCACTTCAACACCTTCCCTCTTTCCAGGTGCTAATATATTATTGCCAGCTTCCCACCTTACATTTTATTGAGCTACCAATATAATCCTTTTTCACATACTTCTAAAATCCCATTCTCTGACCTATAACAGATGCAGATTTCTTATAGCAAATACTTTAAAAACTTCCTGATGAAGTTCTATAAAGGTATTTTCACATAAACTTTATGTTTTACAGACATTCATACAGCTTTAAACATGTAGTTATTGCCTTGCATTAATATTCTGTTAGCATGTGGGTGTCAGCAATCCATGCATCCAAACACTTTTCACCAAAATCCAAATCTACTAATTTCAGCTTCTCACCCACTACAGAGAAAACTGACCCTGAAACAGAGAGAGCTTTTCAGTAGTGTTGAGTCTCATGTCTGCAGGTGTTGAACTGAAAAAGGCTACTGTGTTTGAGGCTGAAATACACTGAAAAGGCTCAGCTTTCCATTACAGAGATGTCAGTGTAAGAAATATTTTCCTGGATATAATGAAAGAGGATTTGGTTTTTTTGGTTTGGCTTTTTTTCTAATAGGTCAGTACTAAGAAAGAGGTAGCTGACAAAGGAACAGAAAAATGATAAGCTCAAAATTAGCATTAAAAAATTCCAAGGCAAAAAACGATGTATGACTGCAATCCTGTTAGGGGAGACATGGAAGGAGGTATGGAAACCGGCTTACAAAGAAAGTGTTCTATTAATAGATTAATACATTTCTGATACACTTCACCGCTGACACATTGACATAGGGAAAAAAGGTGGAAAGTTAGAGGAGAAAATCTAGGGACTTCTCCAACTACAATTAATATCCTTCTACAATCTTCTCTCAATTACTTCTTTGTATACACTCCTCATTATTTAACCTGAGTGTGCACTATCACATTTACAACATTAAAAGACCTCCTACAATTAAAAATCACTTTCAAGTCATTTTCCTTACAGGGATTTCACAGCACTACACCCCTGAATTCAATATGTCATTTTTGAAGGTAACAAGATGCTACTTTCATTGTCAAGATTTTAACACTAAACAAATTGAATTGAGCAGAGAAAATAAGTTATTTCAATAGGATTTAAAAGATTCACATTTGTAAAATCACGTTCCGTTTCCACTTGCTTAGTTATCCTGCAGGGATGCTGAAAACAGCCATATAATTATTACATTGTTTCTTAAAGAAGCAAGAATTGTAGCAGTACCAACAAGAATATTTATCTCTGAAGCTCCTTGCCACCCACTGGACACCTGTCAGTCTTGGCACTGGCCTTTATGTGCCCATGTAAAGAAGATTTTGCATGGCATAGCCCTCTCTTGACCAAATTAGGCTAACCTCATCTGCATTGACATCAGTGCCTACAATTTTGGAATCTCATCGACAGAAATAGCTTTATCACAGGGCCCAGCATACAAATTAAGCATCTGTATAGGGCATGTTGAACTTGTGGAAGTGATAAAAAGCAGTAGTGGAAAAATCTTAGCATATACTTCCAAGTTGTATCTAATGAAGGCAACAGTTAGCTACTCTGGGTGAACTTGTTATTTGGAGTCTGGGGTTCAGTCCGCTTGCTGTTTTCTCTGTTTGCACACAAGCTAATGACAAAACTTTACATTTTAACCAAGAATCATGACCAGCAGCTCAGTATGTATTTCAGGTATGTGGAAACCACACACGTTTTTGACACCAGACTGCAGTTTTGTCTTCAAATTTAGCATCACTAATCATCCCATTACTCTGCAAGAAGCCATTTCAGCTTGCTACAGGATTATCTCCAGGACTAAACTTGTGCTGTCTGCACAACAAACTAAAAATACCAAGACACAATTAATTTCATTAATGTTACGTGATTTAGGCAGTAAAGGGGAAATCTGGTATATTGGATCATAATTATCTTATTAATGTAGTGAACTAATTTTACAGAGGAACTTTTGGAAGGAACAGAAGGACAAAACAATTAAGCTAGATAAGCAAGCCCTGAAACACATTTAGAAAATAAGGTAAGAGAAAGAGAGGAGTAGCTTGTATGACTGCAGCAAAATCCCAGGCTTCTCATAATTATGTTCCAGCTTCTCACCATTATGTCAGAGCTGGGAGTTCACAGATCAAAAGGCACACAGCACCACACACTCCGTTTCTCCAGGGGAAAGGAGGATCTGCTGTCAGTTACTTCTCCAAGAAGGATGGAAAACAGACAGAAGATCTCAACATAATTAAAGCCTTTCTCATTTTGACAGAATTTTAAGACTCATAGAAATATAGGTGATCATGCAGAACAAAAGAAGAGGAGAAAACATTAAAAACATTTTTTGCCATAGAATACGGATGTTATAGCTCCTAAAGGGAACAGTACTGGAAGCCCAAAGACTATGCCCAAACACATAGCTAAGAAATATAGAAAGAAATGCAGCCCAGCCTGCAGTTCAGGGTGCCTGGGTTTTTGGAGGTGCCATGGGGAGCCAGCTGGTGACACACAACAGAACCTCTCTCCCCATGCTGTAAATCAGCCTACCTCCAGCAAAATTGCCCCAATGTCTTCCTTATTGCTTCCTACATGGAATTACAAATTGACCTCCTGCCTCTAATCTAAATTTTCCAAACTCACTCTCACTCTACTGTCCCCTCTTTTGCATCATATTCCACCAAATACTGTAGGAGAACAGGAAAAGAAAGCACATGTTGTGGCTAACCCATTAGCCTGGGTGAAGTCCTATCACATACCACACCAGAGAACATCTTGAAATCACCAGTGAAAAGCTCAACTCTCAGTCTTTCATTTATTTTCCAAACTGCGAAGAGCAAAAAATTCTCAAATACTACAAAAAAAATCAATTCATTTTCAATATTGAACTTTTTATTCTGCTTTGAGATACACAAGTATTTCTATTAAGTAGTTTTCCTGTCTTTCAACGAAGTTTGCCCTTCTAAACAAGCAATATAAACATTTTGGAAAATATCCTGCATTAAAGGTTTGGCAACAAATTTACTATAATCCATACTTATTATGATACTTAATCCATACCTAATTTTAAACTCACTTCAAAAAACATATAAAAAATTACTAGCAATTCTCCTACAGCATATACTCGCTATTGTTTAACAGACTAAGAGTAAAACTCCATTCAGTTTTTCACAGAGTTCCCAAGTCAATTTATGCACATAGGTTGTTGTTCCCAAAACTAAGTCATAATCCTTTACTTAAAAAGTGGAAGGTCAGAAACAGCAATGGGCTTCACATATTGCAAAGGGCTCAAACTCCAAAAGAAGAATTAATTTTTTCAGCGGCTTCTCTAAAGCACTCATCAGAACTATCAGAGCACTTCACAAGCTGTTGCCCAGACAAGCTGTGGATGCCCCATTTCTGGGAGTGTTCAAGGCCAGGTTGAATGGGGCTCTGAGCAACCTGGTCTAGTGGAAAGCATCCCTACCCCTGGCAGAGGGGCTGGAACTAGATGATCTTTAAAACCATGCCATGATTCTGTGCTAAGTATTCACCCTCAAACTCCAGCCCAGCATGAAGATCAGAGCCCAAACATCAGTTCTTCTGGGCACACACTTCAGACTGCTAGAATTGTATTAATTGTTGTTAATCACATATGGCCTAGACATAAGCATGGCTCCCTAAGCATCTCCCTCTTTTGAGAGGGGGTGGAAGAGAGGAAGAGGGCAGAAAAGGCACATCAGGCTGCAAGATCTTACATCAAGCATTCAACAAATGAGAAGCATACAATCATGATGTACATGTCCATACTAATAAGCAAATACAAGAAGTATCGTTTTTTCCAGAGTGGCATTTAACTGCCTTTTAAAATCCAATCCTTCATTCTTCTCAGACAAAAAACACAAGGTATGGTTAAAATGCTTTTCACAACAAGAGCAAATACATTTTTAGCAATAAAGGAGGCAGAGATTTCCTGTAAAACATTAAAAAATTAAAATCTCACAATGCATTCGTGTAAGGACGCTAACATGGACTGCAGAAGCAATTTAAATGCGTATTTCCTAAATGCTGTGATTGTCTTTAGAGTTACATCCATAAGGGAAGAAAACTTATTTCACAGCTCTTCTCTTTTACTTCAGCTGTAAAAAAAAACAAACCACAAACCAGAAAATCCCACAAAAAAACCCCAAACCAACAACCAAACAATGAAACTATTGGTGAGAACATACTTTACCTACATAACTTAAGAGAGAAATTAAAAACTCTAAATTCGTCTCAGAGACCACTTCTGCTATTTTAAGATGTAAACTACATACATAACTCACAATTTCTAATTACAGAAAACAAAAATGTGTTTCAAAAATTAACAAATTTAAAATGTATCTTGTGCAATAGAGAAATAAATCTTCATATAGAGCTATACAAATACACTCAACATGTAAACTGGAAACAAATGCACAAATTTAAAGCAATCATTCTTAACCAGTGAGTACAAACTTCTTACAGAAAATAGTACAATGCAAAAAAAAAAAATTAAGGTAGTTCTGTAAACTGATACATTTTTATCTTTCTAGACCTGAGATACACTGTTCTAGGAACAACTGAACTTTTAACACTGGATTGGCTGTTTCTATTATCTACAAACCCAAAAGTTTAATAAAAATCCTTCAAACTCTGGGCTTAGAAGTATTCTGAAGCTGTTTCCTCTAGGCACAGGATGCCTACTAGGATTGTAAGTAGTGTAGTAATCAGGGCTAAGTGTGGACAGGGCATTAGCCATAAAGCAATCTATCCTTAATGATGAGAATAAGTTTTCAAGTGCACAGTTTATGCTAGAATGCCTTTGATCCTGAAAATTCAACACTGTACAAAGCTTTGAACAGGTTAGCCACAAGAGCCCTGCAGAATGCTCGAGAGCCTCCTCTTTTATAATAATTTAAATGAGACTAAACATTGCTTAAGTTTTCTTTTTTTAATACAAGTAATTGCTTGACATGTAAAAAAATCCCCAGGTATAGGGCAGTTTACCTGAAAAACTGATGCCTCTCATCCCCAGATTATGGCTTGTTTTTAGTGGTGCAAGACTACTTCAAGGAAGTTCCCCACCTTGACCTGCGAGATTGCAGTGCTGCACGGGGTCCAGCAGCCAGGGCTGGCACTGACTGGCACCTCAGGGCATGGGCATTGTTCTGTCTCCTTTTCATTCCTCAATTTGGCAAATCAGGTTTCAATGGAACGCTCCACGTGGGAGAAACAGAGGTATGACTAATAAGCTGAACTCCCTTGGTGGATCCAGCCTCCCCCATGCCATGGGCACGTGGCACAGGAGGCTCGCTGCCCTTCAGCTCTACACCTTTCAGCCTTTCACTGAAGGATGGCTTGTCCTAAGGCAATATATATTATTCCACCTCTTCTTGAATCCAGACATGTTGTGGAGGAGTGGGACAAGCTCATACAAATGCAAGGCTCCTGAAATGAGGAACTGGAGGGGGAAAAAAAAGTATTTTTTGCAAGTAATGTTGGAAGACCACAAAAACACAGCTTTGAAATCAGAATTGTAACATCTACAAGGGTTAGAAAGGCAAGTCTATTATTGTATTACAGAAAAATACTGTTTGAAAAGCACTGTACATCTGCAAAATGCACAGGATAAATCTCAGTTTGTGTCAAGCAGTACTTTATGTTAATACTTTTCCCTTTTTTGTAGGAAAAAAATAAAGACAAGTAGAATCTAAAACATGTCTTCGAATGCCAAGTTATAAAGGTCACAACAGTATCACCCACAAAACCACATGAAGGGACAATAAGTTACCTTCCACTGTCAGATGAGATTACTGGCAGTTCTCACAATATTTTCATGGTAACCACTTCATATAAAATGGAATTCTATAGGTGAAATTATACAAGTAGCTTAGCAACACCCAAACCCTTCCTCTATAAATTAAATTACATCACAAACCCTTCGAAAGAGGAATTTAGTTTTTATTCTCTAAACAAATTTCACAGGATATTTATTTATTTTGCTTTAATTTTTTCCTAGACATTTTGTACATAAAAAATATTCTGTCAAGCTCCCCTGATGGATTACTTTGCTATGTTTTTCTCCTAACAGCTATATATAAATCATATGCTTTACAGTTTGATAATCTCCCTTTAAAACTGAAAGGCTGGTGATTTCCATAACTGCCAGTATTTTTATTATTTAAAACATAAAGGATGAAACATAAGAGACCCAATGAACAACTGAACAGAAAGCCACCTTGCTACACTGTGGATAAGACTAGAAGTAGGAGAGAAAGCTTAACACCAACATTATTTATTTTTGCTTTCTTTTAAGACAGAAAAAAAAAAGGTAGGTGAGGGAGGTGATGGAGGTCTGAACAAATTTTTGAGACAGAAATATAATTTTCAAGGAACCACACTCAGATTTGCATCATCGTCAAAGTTGGGGAAGCCCACCTCTGGCTTGTAGTGAGGCACAAGAACTTCTCCTGAAGTATGAGGAGCAAGCATTCTGCAAAGCCTGAAGAGTAACTCACCTCTTTACAGTAGCTGGGAGAAGTGACTGAATTCCTGAAGTGATAAATGTCAACAGCATTTGTATTCTAAGAAAGGGGAAGACAGCATTCACAGACTTTTCTTTAGCTCACCACAATTAACGACCTGCAGGTCAGAGATAAGCATCACCACCACGTGCTTAATCCAGAATAAACTTGGGCTCCACTTCATAGTTCACACAAACTGGGAATCAGTCAGGCATATTCTTGCCTCCCTCAACAAGCAGACTTTTTTCACCTCTGAATTTCCATTTAGACATGCATATGCAACAGCACACCAGCTTGGGTAAAGTTTTTTAAAACAAACTATCCAATTTTCCTGTATTTATCAATCTGAAGTGCAAGATACATGAAAATCCTTCAGAGAGCAACTTGGTGTCATGCTGAGCACATCAGCAAGTTCTGTGCACTGAGATCATTTGATACTGCAAAGTCCAGAACAGACTCTGAGGCATGAATATGGGAACTGACTCCATGTATGTGCTAAATCCATGCATGTCAAAGCCTGCTGCATGTGAGCAGGAGGCTGCTCTGATTCCAAACCCCTCTCTCCCATAGAAAATACCAGGTGACTCATTTCCTTGATATGCACATGCATGATCTCAATGTAGCTGAGACCTTTTCTTTCCAAAATGAACGTGGTGTCAAACTCCATCAGACCACATCAATGCCATACCAGTGATGTCCCTTAAAGTGAAAACAGTTCTGCTAATAATAATTTGGCATATTTGATGTCAATAAATGTTTCTGAAAAAATTATGGGGTGGGTTGGAGGGCACATGGACAAACAGCTGGGAGGGAGGTAATCCTGTTTTCTAGGACTTTTTTTTTGTATCAACGGTCAAAACTGACAGGCAAGATACCAAAAAGTATTCAACACTAAAGTATCAAAAAATCACCAAACCAAGTGGGGAAAAAAAAGCTTTAAAAAAAGTAAAAAAATGCATAATGTCAAGCATTACACAGATTTATATCTTGAGCTTTGTAAACAGCAAAGAACTATAATATCTCTAAAAAGGCATATCAATTCTGTAACTATTACCAGTGAAGTAACATGGCCATTACATGTGTTGATATAAAAGCATAATTCAGTACCTATAAAGTTAGTTTAATCTTTAACAAAACTGATAAAACTATCTTCAGTATCTTGATATAGTTGCCATTTTAACCTACAAAACCCTACTCAAGTAGGACATCAATTTCTTTTCCCCTCACACTCCTGTCTAGATTTCTGCAACAATCAACAGCCCACAGCTGAACTCATATGACACAATGAAGGCCTCCAAGACATCAAGGCTGCCAGATTCTGAAGGTGTGTGATGACTTTACAGTAGATTCTTCATTGTGCTGGCAAAAGAACACTCTGTGTGCTGATGGAACTGGCATCATTAATACCCACAAAAAGTTTTTCATTACAATACAGAAAAAATGTAGTCAGGCATTAACTAGTGTGAGGCTCTTTCCATCCCCCAGACACCCCCAAAAGTGAAGATCCTCAAAGTCTCTTAGAAATTTCCTATCAAGGGACTGCTTTCAGGAATAGCACCAACCCATGCCAAAATATTCTCAGAATAATATACTTGGTCATAATGGAATGGCTAAGGAAAATCTATTTTTAAAAGCACAAAACATTTGAAAACATAATAATCATCCATTAATTTCATGACACAACATCTATCAATGTTTGCAATTTAAAGGCATTAGACTTCCACTTTTTTCACCATCAGAAAAACACTAACTAAAGTTAATTGTTACAGAAATACTGAGAATTTTATCTGAACTATTAAGTTACTGAAAACATGTAAGCTTGAAATACAAGCTAAAAAATGAGGGACTGGATAAAAACTATGACCTCCACTACTACGAATAAAAGCCTAGGAACAAAAAAAAGTAAATTCCAATAGCTGCAATTACGATGCTTCATCTATTGTATTTGAATGAAAGCAGCAGGATACAAAAATAATTTTTTCCATGATGCACAAAGCATTTTTTAAAACAAATTATTTAAATCATTATCATCTGTAAATATAATGAATTCATCACATTATATAACAGGCATAAGGGTTAACTCCTAAGGAAAGCATTTAACTAGTTTATGTGACCTTGGAAACTCTTAGTAAAAAAATATTCAAGTCAACTGGAGTTGTTACATTTGTCAGTCCAGACAGAGTTTCTGGAACACTGCTCTGTAAACTTTCACTGCACAGCCATACTTATATTCCAGACAACACTAACAGTAACTAATAGTACTACCCCTAGAATCAATCACTTCATTTCTCCAAACAACAAATAACAGACACCAACAAAAAATACCAGCCTAGAAGTTCACCTCAGAAAAAAAATTTCCCTTTATTTTCACTTACCTGCACACCCTGAAAACAGGTTTCATAAAGAGACAATACTGAAAACATCATGTAGATCTCATCTGCCAGAAAAGACCTTAATCACCAGCTTATTCAGCTTTCATTCTTCCTGCTCAGTTTCTTACAACCACACTTTCCTTGCCTATACATGAGGTACCACAAATTCCTGAGTAACTGACATCATTTCCAAAGACAAATCACCTAGATGGCTGGACAAAGCTGATTAAAAAGATACAGTACATCCATACCAGCTTCATTTGAATGCGTGGGAGGAACTGACAGCGGTGCCAGCACATTTATGTAATGTGGTCACTGCAGATGTTCAGACGCTTTGAGTTGTCAGCTGGATTTGGAGATACACATCACAAAGCAGACTGGCAATTTAAAGAAGAACCCTCCAGGTGGTGTTGTGTGGATTTTAACATGGTGAAACATCTCGAAAAACATGCTGGGATATCTACCATATAGAACAGGTTTTAAAAACCTCAATGACACATTCCACCATGGGCTAATTAGAATTAATTTGTGCCCCATAGCCTCAAGAGCTGCTCTCGGAATACTTAAAACTCCTTAATCATCTTTAAGAAGGCACCTTTTTGCCATAATTTGATTCATGATTGTAGAATAGTTTAAAGCAGCAAACCTGAAAATTCTAAATTCCAAAACTTAATTCTGAAATCTGTCCATCCACATATACCATGTTTTAATGCCTTTATTTCTAGTTGAAGTGTGTGCCTGACAGAGAGAATCAATAAATGACCTCATCTGTCCCTTTACCAATGCCAAGAGAAGCCTAAGGGCTGCACTTGGACTCCCTTTGTACCCTTACAATGAATCAAAGGACAAGAGCAAAGAATGCATAGTTCTTCAACACCACTATACAGGCACTCCTGTATCAAAGACATGAAACATCTATCCATGAAAACCCACTTTCCCACCTATAATTTTTTTTTCTTTTAAAATTACACACTCAGCTATGCCTTTTGTCTCTCCTTCCTACTAGTTTTACACGTTCTGGGTTTTTTTTCTCCTTCGCACTGCTGTTGAAATATTTTACCTCTGTGTTTTTAATATCAAAAAGTACAGCTCACACTTCTAAATATCACATTTGCTTGATGAATTCTAGTTGAAGCTGTGAAGTCAAAAAAAAAGACAAACCAGCATTCTTAGACAAGAGAGCAGGAGATGCTAAATTAATGTGCTTCATCTTGTGAGTAAGAAGGACAAATTATTGGAGTTTTCATACACATGATGAAGACTCAGCATTACCAAGCACAGACCTTATGCATCTGTCCACTAGCTAGTTTCATTCAAACACTGCTTGAGAACCTTAAAAACAAGCAGCCTAGCAGGCCTTTCCTCATAATGATTACTAGCAAGTCAATGAGTTGATACTTAAATACTTGAAATATACTCAGGAAGGTGAACATGAAAGATAAATGCCAACAGTATTTTAATGTCTATGGACTACTAAGAAAACATTTTGTTTTAAAACCAGAGATGCTTTCTAGTCTAGAACAGAAGACACCATGCTGCTCTCCATAGCAAAAAACATTCCCAGTAATCAGAATAACCCATGATTGCTGCTGGAGACTTGAATAAGTCCTGGAGACACAGCATAAAAAATCTATCATCAAAGACATGTCCTTATCTAACAGCGCAATTTTTCATAAATAAGCCTAAACACATTGATGTTATTCAGTGAAAAGGCAATACACTGCAGTTAAAAGTGAAAGCAACACCAAAGAGGCCAGCACTAATGCCTATTTCAGTATCTGCACCAGTCATTCTGCATTACTGGCTCTGGGCCCCTGTTTACATGCTCAGACTCCAAAGTATTTGCCTTCATTCTCAACCCTTTTCCATCTCAAACAGCAGCATCAAGGATTAAAGACTAACCAGACCCTCCTCCCCTAAACATGACTCCCTCTTCCCCTCCAAAGTATAGGAGCAGAACTGCCATCTTCTATGGCAGACAAAAGAGCCTACAGGAGAGCCATTAAGACAAGAAAAGGGAACCTATGAAAGAGGAGAGATTGCAAAAACATCTAAGTGAAAGGATGCACTTCTGTGTGTCCGCAGAGCTGAGGCTGAAACAGAGATACTGAAGAAGACAGACACTTCAGCAGTGCCTTTCAACCAGATGACACAGGACATGAGAGGTCACTCCTTTTAGGGCAGAGAAAACTAAGTCCCTTATCTCACCTACAATCCTTGTATAATTTCTCAGCTGTAGAGCAGAGGTTTAACAGTATTTTGACTTATAATTTTATTGTACATTATTTTTCAGAACAGTACTGAGAAAGATTTAAAATGCAGACAACTCAAGCACATTTCAGCCAACTGTAACTAGCTAGTTAAGAAATGCAAACTGAAAAAAAAAAGTTATTTAGATACAAAAGGTTTAGGCCAGCACACCAGAAAACTAAAGAACATAATCACTCCACTAATTATCTATTTTAACTACATGTTAGAGGCTACTATACAGTTTCAACAAAGATGAGAAAATTAACACAATTGAAGCAATTGAGAAGCAAGCTCAGTGTTGGAAACTGTAACTCAGCAACTACTGCCTCACTGGAGGCCTCTATTGTGTAGGCGCTGCCATACTCTGCACGTAATCTTTTTTTCATTCCCTGCAGAGAATTAGCCACACAGCCCATAGCCACCTGCAAAGAATATCGGGTCACAAGAAGTGGGGATGAAAGCATACATCACCATCACATGGCAACAACAGTCCATGGAAGACTTAAAAGCTCCCAGCTTTCTCTTCCTGACAAGAGCCACTTCCTCCTGTTTCCCAAAGACCTGCTTAAAACCTTTTTACAAATTACTCTAACAAATAATCTATACTTTCACATAAGATCCATCTTCTTTATTTACCAAACATTTGCACTGGCACTTTTAGAGTGAAGTGAAGCACTGGGCCTCAAAGACACATATAACTTTCATGGGAGGCTTTTTTAGAGGTTGTATCTGAGCTTAAGCCACTAGGTAGGAACACTAAGAAAGCAATGCTACAAAGCAGGCAGCAGAGGGGAAAAGAATGGATGACACAAATGTGGATCAACCTATGCACTCAACAAAACCATATTGTTTTCACACCAATCTCATGCAGGTGTAATATTCTGCTATCACGCACGTCACACAATTATCTGATCTTCGCCTTCTCCCAAGGCAGACAAACCCCAAAAGGCCACAGGGCTCATACTGCCTTTTGCCAGTCCTCAGTCTTTGCTCTCACATGTGCTACAAAGGAGATTTCAGGTGTGACCTTCACGAGGTATCTTCTACAGCAAAGATGAAGAGCTACCAAGAGAGGACAGCCACGCACACCACCTTTTCCATCCTCAAGTTTTACTCCAACTGCGGAGCCATCATCTGTTACTGATCCGTTCTCTTCTCAAATGCCAGCATGCACGAAATGGAAGCCAACACATTTACTGCTGCAGCTTCTTCTCTTCCATCACAATCCAGCACACGTATCAGCAGTATGGCCTATTTTATTCCTGTATGTTGACAGCTCCTGGAGTGCTCTCTTGGTGCTACTCTGGGTATGGCATCCCAACTCACTCAAGGCACTACTCCTCGGCCAGGGGTTGAGTTCCCCACGGGCCCCTAATGAGCCCACACACAAATACCTCCACAGGACTGAATGCGCTTCAGGACACGATTCAAAATAATTCTGCCAATCAACATAATCAGCATACTGTGTGCTCTACTAAATTCAGCAGAAATGGATGGCTGAACAACTGTGCACACATGTACACAGTCAATCCAGACTTGTTTTACTTGGCAATTCAGTAACATTAAGAACAGCTATATGGTATGACTGTCCTTGGTCTAAGACATACTTCAGGGCAAGCTCTACAGAGTTTGGAGGAGATATCTATCAATATGTAACCTGGAAACAGGAAAACAAAAAGACCACAAAGAAGAATCCCCTGACAGTTACCTGACATCATCCTGAAGCACTCCCAACTGTAAAACTTGCTGGTCATTCTGACCAAAAGTTTCTAAAACATCACTATAATGATAAAGGCTAGCAAACTAATAAGTAAACATTTTTTACTAAGAAAGCTCAAGTGAAAACAACAAATACTCCAAAAATTGTTATCTTAAGGATATTATTTTGGCTTGTGACTTGATGGACATGGGACAACAATGGTAGTAAATGGTGCAATGACTACTGGGGGGTTTTTTCACTTTTCCGAATCTATGCAGCACCCACCATAGCCTTATTCAGTTACCACATCTTCATATATATCTATAAATTTATTTTCATATGTATAAGTTTATATATATACACACTCACTCCCACATACAAACACACACTAAGTATGCTAAACAATTCTCCAAAGACAAATGACAAGATTGAGCCTCATGTTCTCACACACTTCATTTATAACCTGTAGCAACTATAGCTACTTTTCATTAAAAATATGCAGAGAGGAAACACTCTTTCGGTTTCACACGAAAATAACCTTTCATTTTTACGTTATTTCTAAATCATTACTCATAAAGACAAGAAAAGCAAAATTTTTCATATTTTGAAGTCCAATAATCCAAATTATGAAATTGGATGTTTTATAGCTAAAAAAAAATATAGATTTTTTTACTTAATCATTTGTTCAAAGGCAACCAATAATCTTTTTAAAATGTTCTTTCTATCAAGTCTATCTAATATCTGAAACACAGAATTATGGACTCACCTAATAAAGATGAAATTACAGATTTTGAAGCTGTGTGAATAATAATATATAAAAGACACAGGGTGAACAATGCTTCTTCAGAAACACTAAATTCCTGAATACAGTGCATTACTTAATTTGAATAACACCACAGAATTAATCAGCCCACTCTTGTTTGCCCAGAAAGTGAAACAATTCCACACAGTTCAGCTGTTCTGGACATTCCTCCAACTCCAATGGAAACAACTTGAGTCAGTGTTGCCACACATTGGGTGGCCTCTGCCTGCTCCTTCCCTTGCACCAGCACTCCTCAGATCCTGCAAGAAAGCCAGGGAGAGACAAATGAGCAGAAAATTACTGCTACAAAAATAAGAGGGCTTTCGGCTCCTGCAGCTCAGCAAACCAGCTTTCCATAGGGTCAGAGGAGTGCAACTGTCAGCACTAGAGCAGGAGAAAAGATAAGCAGCTAAAAGCAATTACTGTGCAAACAATACTGCTTACATTTAACACCAAAAACATCTTGGAACTATGACTGCAGACATTAAATAAAGCTTACCTGCAAAAGAATTTCCATTTAAAATAATATTAGTAATAAAAACTACGGCTCCTGTCAACAGTAATCACCAACCACAAAGCCTCTCCAAGCACCACGCACAGCACCACAACGTGTCAAGGCAGAATTTAAAAAAACTGCCCTCCTGTTCTTCATTACACAAACACAAATATCATTGTACTTAACTTTAACAATCTTAATTTCAGGAGTGTCAGAAATAAAAACCTTCTGTAACATGCATTATTACAACAAGAAACGAGCTTAAGATGTATTTTTTAGCCTTATCGACTTTTCTCCCACCTTAACCAGACCCTTTGTCACCCACGCTCGGCATAAGAGAAATATTTGATCTCCTGACTCACAAATTGCTTCCAACACAATCATATTTTTCAGCATGTAGCTTCTTTCCCATGTTCTCATATAAATACAATAATATTAAGAATAAAGAAAAATGTCTTAAACTTCATTAGTCTTGTCTTCCCTATTTATTCAGTCAATATATGAATAACAGCTCCTTTTCTAATCCTCTCAAATCATCTTTCCTAAAAAGCTCATGAAAATGGATTAGCCCTGTAGTGCACAGCTGATTATTTCACTTAGAGTCTATTGTATCAAAAGGGGATAGGTGGAGAATTTTAACCAAAGGTCTTTTATTAAAACAAACAAAAAAAAATCCTTCAGGCCTCAACTTAAGATGGAAGGGCATGGCAAAAATAACATCATATCATCACAAGAAATAGAAAAAACAGCTTCAACCATTCAACACCCTTATGGAGATGAAGCCTTTCTTCTCCTTAAAAGAGCCTGAAAGTCAACACAGATCACAAAGTAAAGCCCAATACAAAACTTCAGGAACTTAGTACCTGCAATTTGCTAGGTTTGACTTCTAGCCTTCATTTATGGTAGTTTGCAAAACTCCTGCAATAATCTGAAGTGACAAAGATACAAGCAGAAAGACTAGATGCAGTGGACAAGCACTATCCTTTTTGAAAGGAGAAGGAAAAAATACTGAGGGGACACCAATTTTTTTTTTATATATATATTTGGGACATTATAAGCTTCTCAAGGTTAAAAATTCAAGGTTATTTTTTGTTTTTAACTCAGGCAATAAAGCTTTACCATTTCTCTGTCAATCTGTGAGCTAAATACTAAGTGTTTTATCTGGACAAAAATGTAATCAGTTTATTTTGTTGAAATGAAAACAAGTTAGGAAAAGCTTATTAAATATAAATTTAGTGGAAAGTGTAGAAATTCCTATTATCACCATGCTAAAAGAAATGTAGCTCAGACTTCACAACAGAATAAACAGAGCAATGGCAGAAGTCTATAACAAATGGACAGTCTAGATCTCATCATAAACAAGAGCATCAAAAAACCTGACCTTTACTTTCCATATATAGACATCTATTATTTAGCAGTTTCACACTGTGTTTGCAGCTATAAAAAACTACAGATTTTTCTTTGCCCAATACCAGTAAAGGCTCAATTACTGCAGCTGATGTCTAAAATTCCACAGGTAATAAACAAGGAAAACTAAGTGTTACATGCTTTTTGAAAACTGGTTACAGGAATTTACCATTGCAAAAGAGAAGACAAGGCACTACTGATAAGACACACACCCCTGCCACACATACACATTTCAGGAGACTACTGTGGTACCTGAACTTTACTGAAAAGTTTAAGAAAATGGAAATGCAAGTTCATGCCTGACCAAACATGAAACCTCCTCCTCAGCATGCCATCAACTGCAGCATCAATATATGAGGTGTATTAGCTATAAACACAAAGCAAGAGATAACACAGGCCAATGCCGCTCCTGCTGGGACAGCTACAGCTCCCCCACCACCAGACTATGCTACTCAAAGTATCTTTAGTCAGAATGTTAACTTTTTCTGATCTAGATGTAACAGAGTCCCTCAGGAACTTACTTGCCATCATTCCAACACCATATATACCTCGATTCTTAAGACAGCTAAGAACCATCACATCACATTAAGAAACCTCACACAAATTTTCTAAATCCTTTCTGTTCCAAGGCTGATCCACCCACTGAAGTCTCAGAGTTCCCATTGTAACTTTTCCCCTCACAGCCTTGGAACAGGTTTCTGTGTATTTTCCTTTGGTTTTCTTTACCCCATGGGACAGAATTGACCCCTTGCCCTAAAGGAGGCAACAGGCTGTATTTCACATGTATTAAATATCTAGTTTTATTAGTCAGAGTAGCCTCCAGCAATGTCTGTCATGGGGGGAGAAACAGGAAAAAAATCCCTATGACTGAGAAAGGAAACAGTGTCTTTCTTTCCATGCATCTCATCTGGCAGAAAGGAGAGGAAGAAATAGTAAAATATTCTACAAATATAGACCTTTCTTTATTATTCTCACTGCTGATCCCCTCACAGGCAGAGGAGAAAGGCCTGCTGTGAATCTTGGCTCCTTCACAACTCCAACTATGAGCTGAGAGAAGCATTCACCCTCTACCTTGGGATAAAAAGCAGACTCCAGGAATCTCTAATTATAATTATTGTGGGAGTGTGGTCAGGAAGATAATAAATCAGATTGCCATATCAAAGGTGTACAAAGAGAGGGGAAGAAAACAGGAGTCAGGCTGCTGTAACAGAAGTAAAAAATTCTCAGGGTATGCAAGGGAGGAGGGCAGGGATGGCAAGATAACAGCAACAAATTTATTTTCAACCAGAAAGAAAACAAAATGTTTGGCTACAAATTCTGTACAATACAGCCAGGATGCAACATGCAAATAAACAACTCTCCAACTAACTCCTAAATCTAGTTTCCCAGAACTGCATTTTTATAATAAGATATTTTGCCTTTGGCAGGCTGCCTTGTTGGATTACACAGGGTGCTTATTTACACTGCAGTTACTTGTTAATGACATAATCAGAACAAACTGAAGAAAACTTCAAATCTGATGAAACTCAAACTCTTCCAGTGTTTCCTGTGAGGATTCTGTGCACAACTCTGAACTAGAACTTGAGAGGTCTGTGTTCAATTCCTGGTCCCACAGACACGCTTCTTGTGAGACCCTACATGCATGTGCATGCTCACACCATGTATTTGTGTTTGCTCATATAAAAGACTTTTTTCAAGCAGAACTGAACATTTCACACAGTTGTGAATGCACACAGAGTATTTGCACTAAATGCTTTATGTAGTGTGATTACAGAGATGAAGACAGAAATTTTTAGTATGTCCTTCATGCCTTCATTTACAAAGAAAAGACATTCTAACAGAAGACACTACATTCCTTCAATCATAAAATACATGAATATGTATCTCAGATACACAACTGTATAAATTCACATGTAGAAAATACTGACACGTGTTTAACAAAATTTTACATAGTAAAGGACAGCTAAGCAACTCTGGTTTCACATTTCTGGGAGAAACAAAAAAAAAAAAAAAAAAAAGCAAACCACCAAATTAATTTGAGCTGTCAAATTACTCATTATTCCCATGTAGGTGCAGTGAACAAAATCAAATACAACAGATTTAGCCCAATCCAAAAGGTGTTTCATATAAGTGAGCGTGACTTGGAATGCAGTCGTGAATCTGAGATCTTCAATGCAAGAAAGTTGACTAGACGTAGAAATCTACAATTTTAGCAGAAAACCAGCGAAAAGTTGCAGATACGGAGTGATGAGGGAAACACAAGAAAACATGAAGCCAACTGTCATTGACATGACAGAGAACTGTTCTAACAAATCACCATTCTACTACCAGCAATTTTTTTCCACTGTAGGCTTTTCAGAAAACTGAAGAAACCAAGATTCACAATCCAGATGTCCCCAGCATTGTTTTCCATACGCCAAAACTGTAGAACAGACATGTCAGAAAAATGACATTATTTTTATAATTGTGTTATTAACTCAAAACTGAGCTTATTGACCTGGAATTAACTGAGTTTGGATACTGTTGCTTTTCTCAAGCAACCTGGAAAACCAGACTTACCTAGGATATAGGGCTTTTTTTCCAGGAAAGCTGCTGAAACAGACATACTACAGAAAACACTCCAAATTCCAACAACCTGTATTTGCATGCTATTACTACATAATTAGTTCATACAGAATATTGAGTATTCATATACTAATGCTGACTTCTTTTAAAAGTGTTTATGGTTAAAATTCAGTATTTCCCAACTTGGGCACATAACTATAATCTCTCTTTTCAAATCAATTTCTCTTTTAAAGATAGTATCTAAAACTTGAGGTTCACACAAAGCACAAAACATACTATTACACAATCTGGACAAAGAAGAATTTACTTTAGGGGATTTAAGACAATCTAATTAATGGGGACTTCAAACTATTATTCTGTTTAGATCTTACATAGACAATTACAGGCCATGAAATAAGCTGTTATGACCTTTTTGCTGAATGAAGTACCAATGTTGCTTTATACTAGAACATATGAAAAAGTTAATTGGTCATAAAACTCAGGGCATTTTAAAAATGAACTGCCACATAAAATTATTGTAGTGTATGAAAGCCTCAATCAGAACTTGTCTGTGCTGTGCGTAGAGTCAGCATTAGTCTCTGCCTCTCATATGAATAGATGCAATCTCAGCAACCAGACACAATAAATACAAGATGAAGGGAATGGCAAGCATAGCAGCAACACAGAATTAATTCCAGAGGCTAGGAATCACAACATGAAAATTATTTCATTATTTTAACTCGTTAATTATTCATGCAGTAGAGATACGGGAAATGGCAGGAGAAATCTAATGAAAGAGCCAGCAACTGAGAAGCACTGATTAAGAGGATTAGAAAGGTATAGAAGAAAAGTTATGAAAAACAGTGGATGAGAAAAGAAAGATGTTTAAGGCAAGGTTTTGCATTCAATGCAAGACTTTCCTTCTGCTTCTCCACTGCTCGTTACTCCTGGTCTAGCATTGTGGTGTGCTGTTTCCCCCTTACTAACAGTCACAGTCATTTATGAAACTGTACTATGAGTCAGCCAAGGCTGAAAAATAACCTGATCAAAAAAAAAAAAAAAAAAAAAAAGAAGTTGACACAACTAAGAGGAAGATGCAGGAGCAGAAATGAGCAGCTGCAAGGGAAAAATAGGTCATGCCAACACTTCTCTCAGCAAAAAGGTGCAACCATGGGATTAAAGACCGATGTCTATGTCCAGACCATATAAATACACCTTCCAACTGCATCTTTTAACTTATCATGCTACATGCAGAGCAAAACATGTTTGGATCACATCAGGTGACAGTGACAAGAAGAAATACACAGCAAAAGTTGGCCTAAGCACTTTGCTAATGTTGGGAAAGAGGAAGTATACATCTTTCACTGAAGAATCAACCAATGCAGTATACTTCCAGTTGCTCTGAGTGACTTCTTCCCCCGCTTCATCCCCCAAGTCAAATCCAGGACTCCATACACATGATCCACAGTCTATTGTTAAGGTATGAGAGTCACCCAGTCTGACACTGTATTGCTTAAATGCAGGAACTGGAGATGCAATGAGGGAGGCTCATGAACGGGGCTATCAAACACCAGGTAGCAGGACACGGTCCCGCCCGGCACACAGCAGTACTTGGTACTTCAGCTGGAGACTGTGCCCACATTTCTGACATTCAGATGGAATCTTCTGTTATTTGCTCCATTCCCTCTTCATGCAATTTTATCATTAGGAGACAGCTTTCTTTATCATTATCAATTTCAATCATTTAAAAACAGAAAGGCTAAAAGCTAGATCTTTACTTCTACTCAGACACTGCTACTAGTTACCACTGATGCCATTTTTGGAGGAACTGAAGAGACTGCAGAACCAGTTCCAAAGTAGAGAGATGGAAATGATTCAAAAATAGCAAGTTAGGCCAAAGTTTTCTTACTCATTTGTGATATGTTTATGTCAATTCAACACAGGGTGAGGGGGAGTGCAACACAGGACAATCCAGAAGTAGCTCGCAGCTACGTTTGTGGTTTTCATTATAAACCCTTATTCATAAAAACACGGACTAAGAATTTTCACACTAAGTACAGTTCTGGAAACTTTTTTACTTTTAACAACCCAAGTTGTTAAACTAGGTGAGGCAATAAATCAAAAGATTGTTCTCTGAAAGCTCATCTTTAATTTGAAAAACGTAATTTTGTAATACATGGACTGAACACCCTGAATGTATGATCCAAGGTACTAGTTACCATCCATCTGATCTCATAGTGAACCTCAATTCAAATCTCATCAGTGTGAAATATCCTGGTAATTTCAACACTTACACATTCAAATACCCTTAAAAACAGCTTCTAACACTAGCACCTAAAATTATTTCATATTTAAAGATGATTATTAACTGAAACATTTGTTTCAGTTAATAACAGCAGCTTTTCACCTGACTGGATTTGAACAATAAATATTACAAATAACCTCTAGATGTTACCTTTATTATTTTTGTTGTAAAAACTTTGAAATTAATGAAAACTAAGACTATAGGGAAATAATTCATACATAAAAGAAAACTACAAGGAAAAAGGAATAAGCCTTTCTCTGCATTTACGGGTACAGCAAAAGGTGCAAATCACCACAAGGAAGACAATTTCAGTATTAAGAAATAATTCTTTTAATACAAGAACAGTTAAGCACTGTTAAGGAAGCTAACTAGTGAGATTGCATAATTTCTATTATTTAAAGCTTTTATGTCTTTCAAAAGCCTCGTGGTACCTTCTTTTCCTTTAAATCAGTTCTGACAAACTTCAATAAGCCTGTTTTATTCAAAGTGATGGCAGGAAGCTACCAAGTTTCCTGCTTGTGTTAGTTTTCTGCTGTTTTAGTGAACTGAATGTGCAAACACCTGACAAGCATCAGAGATGGCATAGAGGAAGCAGTAATAACATGTGCCTAATGTCAGGGCTTTTAACCTTCAGCAATAATGAGTTATGTCAGCTCACTTCATCTCATAAGACCGTATCTTAAAAAATAGATTAAGCAAAGATTAGACAAACATCTGCCAATAATGCTGTAAGTATGATTTATCCTTCCTGGGGCTGAGGAGTAGACCAGAATCCTTGAGGTCATTTTCCAGCACCACTTTATTTAAGCTTTAAAAAAGCAACATGCAGCTCATTTTGAACTCATGTAGAGAAACTTCAACAAAACTGAAATTCTACTTAGTAAGTTAAGAGATAAATATTTGCCTGCTTAGGACTGTGCAATTAAATAGTATGTCTAATGTAGCGTGCATTTATTTCATGTGTGTTTTCTATGTAAAATACCTTCTATCTGGAAGGATAAGCCTAAAACATCTTATGACTTAATTATGTCACTTTTAATTTCTAAGTGGGAATGTAATTTTCAAGACCTTATATTTTTCAAGAAAATCTGCTAAATGCATATGAGTTGTAAGATGCTGGCTGTACATTGCAGCTCCTTGGGTACATATCTCCAGTGTTACTGCGATAGCTCAAAGCTAGCTGGAGCAGAAGACTGAAAATGCCAAACTGCTAAGGGACAGGAATGAAACTGGAATGTCTTACAAGAGACTTGTAAGGTGAAGTTAAGTTCAGGAGTTACACAGAATCACCAATCTCACCGGTAATGCTTCTTAGCCCATCATTTACACCAACCTGTGATTGCAGGTCTGGTAGACCTACTCACATCCTATTGTCTGCAGAAGACTTCAGGGAAAGGGGAAAAAAAGGTAAAGATGTACTCTAATCAGATGTCTGGTAACAGCAAAGGCTTCCTCACTTAAATATCCTAATTTCTTTTTATTAATGCATAAACTTAGTTGCTTGCTGGTTTATGCAGACAAAATACTATTTGGTCAAGCACACATACTTTCCCTTTTTACAAGTTATTCGAGCACCTCTTCTTGGAACTCAATAATATACCTGCAGCATATTGGTCAGAAAATAAGGAATCCATTGAGAAGCTTGAAAGTTAGAGAAAAAAACACTTTAAACGTCAATACCAGATATAATTTGGTAAACTTGTATCCACTTCATGCATCGCCTGTTCCCCAGACCATACAGAAAAGAATACAACGTATCACCTTGACCATTTCGCCTATTCCTTTTCAGAAAACCAGGAATGCTTCAAACAAGGGAGACTCTTATCTGCACAGAACAAAGTGTGCTGTATTAGGCTTGACTTTCAAGACGACTTATACATATGGAAAAGTCACCATCCCCAAGCACAGCTCAGAACAAGCAGTACAAATGGAAAAGATCCTAACCCAGTCGCTACGTGGAAAATTAATTTGCCATAAAACTAAAGTTCTTGTCAATTATTAAATGTATACACAGAAAAGGAAACATTGTCGAAGTATGTTCATCTTCATTTGCTTGCTAATAATTATTTCCACATGCATTCAAGTTCCTGGTCATTAACACAGCATTTTGTCGATTTTTCCTGTCCCAACATGCACGTGCCTAATGCTCACACGCAGAGCTCCACTGCTACCAAACAGGGGACAAAGCCAAAAGCGACTGGCAGCTCTGTACTTTCTACAAAGACGTATGTGTCGCACAGCAAGTAATGGGAAAAAAAAAAAAAAAAAAAAAAAAAAGAA